>QEPC01006122.1:1922342-1939127 GCA_003113815.1 Sphenodon punctatus | reverse complement strand
TCATGCCTAAACAGTTCTGATCATTTACTTTGCTCAAGGATTCAAATTACCTCACACGGTTGTAGCCTGTGATGATGAGTTTATGTTATCAGTAAAGTTTTCTTTCTTTTGATCTAAAGGATCTGTGTGTCTGTGTGTGTTAGCTAATACGCCTCTGTACGCTCGATGCGGCAGAACTTGGGAACTGTGTTTACTCCAGCTTGCGAGCTGGGCTGTTATAAGTACAAAGGGTCTCATTCTCCTCAGTGGGATAAGGCAGGAACCTGTATGATTAATAAGCACTGAGGTGGTGGCAGTGGTTAAGAGGCCAGTAATAAGTGGGTAACGGGGTGCCGGGAGGCTGGGGCGAACCCCAGTGGGCTCCGTTACGCCACAGGAGCTATGAAGGTTTACTACCATTCAGCTCTTCACACAGTCTTGATCTAGCTTGGGTCTTCTCTGACAGAAAGACTCCAAGGGATGGCAAATCTACCACCTCCCTGGTCAACAGCTCCAGTGTTTAAACACCTTCACTGCTAGGAAGCTGCATCTCATCCAAGAATGAATTGGTCTAACTGGATCTTGCTATGACCAGGTCTGTCACACTGCAGAAGCCACTATCAGGAGGCTTTTCTATTTGATCACACCTTTCCACAGTGATTAAGTCACCTCTCAACTTTCTTTGATAAGCAGAATAGATCAAGCACCTCGAGATGCACAAGATGGAGCTGGTTTCCCAGCTCCCAAATCACTGATACAGCCATTTCTTTGAACTCTCTCCAATATTTCCTACTCCTTGCTGAGAGTGTGGGCACCAGATCTGGACACAATATTCCAGCTGGGGTCTCACCAATGCTGTGCAGAGAGGTATAAACACTGCCCCACTTCTGCTTGATAGTTTGCCCCCTTTTTATACATCAAAGTATTTTATTGGCCTTTTTTGCCACAGCATTGCAATGTAAACTCATGTTGAGGTTCATTATCTACAACAGGTGCAGGGAACTGCTGGCTTCCGAGTCAACTACAACCCACAGCTAGGTTTTATTTTGCCCCTTTCCAATTCCTGAATCTGGTTCCCAGATCCATAATCCAGACCCTCCTCTCCCCTCCCATGAGCATCCACCAAACCACACCATGTCTCACAATCCCTGTATCACTTTACCAAACCCATAACCTTCTGCAGTCCACACCCTCCCTCACCTGTGCCCTGCTAATTCCTTCTTGTTGCTGGCGTTTATAATACTTTTGTTTTGGCATGACTCAATGGACTAAATACAAATATAGAAATTTTGTTTGAGTTAGGTCAGTCTGTCTCCATATTTTTCGTCGGGCCCACTGGCTATTTTTAAATTGCCCCGACAAAAAATTGGGCTCCCCAGCTCTAATCTACAATGTCCTCTGTAGAGAGAAAGGGTAAGAAAGAAACAATAAATGATTCCAATAAGTCAGGCAAGCAAAACTGTTCAAATCTGAAACCTGCATAAAACCTGCCCCACCCCCCACTTTGCACTAACATCAAAACTCAATGAACATTTCAAGAGAACTCACCACCATCAATAACAGCCACATTTGATACGTCTCCCCCGATGCTCCGGTCTGTGTCCCACTGCCAGTTGTAGCAGAGGTAGTGCCACTGTTTGCAGAGGACATGAAGCTGGTATGGAGTCTCCAGGTCCCACATCAAGGATGCTATCTGGCTTTTCTCGGAGCTGCCAAAATGCAGGCTTTGCTTCAGATACCAGTGATAGTTTCCTGTGATCCACAACTGAACTACACAAAGGAATGTGCAGCGATTACAGAATGCATTGGGAGAGAACAGGGAAGCGTGTGCACGTGTAATACTGTCCCAAACGAAAAACTAGACCTGACCCAGCACCTTTACACTCTGGGGTTTTCAAAATTCTCATTTCTGTGTTCTATCTGGGGTTCATCTTTAGCCACAGCCAAGGACAGTTCCTGTTGCTTTTTCTGTCACCACTTTAATAGTCCTTCAGACTATAAAATCTTCAGTACACCACTGATCAGTCTCCCAATAAATCCAAACTTAAATCAAACTCCACTGATGAGATAAAGGCTCATCTTGCAGTTAAAGCAGCAACAGATTTGACAGATCAGGGTTCAATTCCTGCCCTTTGGCCACAGAGTCTCTTGGGCATGTCACAGCATCTCTCCATGCCCCAGTTTCTCCATTTGTAAAATGAGGGTTATCCTCCTTCCTCTCATGCTTTCTTGTTTATTTGCACTGCAAGGTTTTTGGGTCAGGAACCATCTTTGGATGCGTACATACAGCACCAGGTAAAACAAGACCCTAGTCTCAGAACATGCTGAGACAAAAAAGGCAACTTGCCCACGTTACCGGGGCCAGCGATTCTCCCATTGGGGAATCTCCTGGCTGGGAAAGTTAAGCCCTGACCTTGAAATCCAGCCCTGACCTTCACAGAGAAAAAAGCCACTGGACGCGGCTGACGATGCTTTTTGCCCGCGCCCATGTGTGGAGCTCGGCATAACTTTCCCGGCTAGGAGAATTGCCAGCCTCAGTAACCTGGGCAAGTGGCCTAAGACTCTAAAAGCTTCCCCAATATGCTTGCCCAGAAAAAGCATTCCTATCCATTTTTATTTATTTATTTCATTCTATTTTTACCCTGCACCCTCCTGCCCATGACAACTTGGGGACGCTTACAAAGTACAAAAATTAAATACATAAAAATACATATATAAAATATAAAAAACAAAAATAAATAAGAATCCAAAATATAAAACCACACACAGAACAGCGGAGCTAGAAACACCCCCCACCCCCTTCACCAATCTCCCTCACCGAAGGCCTGGTGGAACAGCCAGGTCTTACACTGTGTTCAGAAAGAGGGGCAGTCTGGGGCCAGGCAGATCTTCGTTGGGAGGGAGTTTCACAGCCTGGGTGCAGCCACTGAGAACATCCTCCCAAAGGTCGCCACCCGAGAAACTTGGGGGACTTCGAGTTGAGCGCCTCCGGTCAGTCCTGGGAGGGTGAGGCGGTCCTACAGGCTGTATAGGGCTTTATAGGTCAAAACCAACACCTTGAATCGGGCCCGGAAGACTATAGGCAGCCAGTTCAGAGCACGGAGTACTGGTGTAAACGTGCTCACGACAACACATCCCCATCAGGAGACAGGCCGCCGCATTCTGCACCAGCTGCAGTCTCTGAACCATCACCAAGAGTAGCCCCACGTAGACGCATTGCAATAGTCCAGTCTTGAGGTGACGAAATTATGGATGATGGTGGCCAGGTTGGAGTCCCGACACATACAACCAAAGCCATTGCACCAGATGCAATTGGTGAAAGGTGCTCCTCACCACAGCCACCACCTGGACATCCAGGTGGAGCTGCAAGTCGAGGAGCAGCCCCAGGGTACGGATCTGAGGGACCAAAGGAGGGCGGACCCTATCAATGATGGGGGCCACCACTCCCTCAGCCCCACCCATCAGCATCACCTCCATCTTGTCAGGATTCAGCTTCAGACAGCTCGCCCACATCCAGTCCTCTACAGCCGCCAAACACCGGGTAAGCACTGAGACTGTCGGGCTTGGGTCAGCTGAAAATGAGAGGTAAAGTTGGGTGTCATCAGAATACTGATGACAATGTACGCCGAACCCTCTCACGACCTCACCCAAAGGCTGCATGTACACGTTGAACAGGAGAGGGGACAGACTAGAACCTTGCGGGACTCCACCCATGAGGTCCTGGAGAGATGACGAGCACTCCCCAAGCACCACCCGCTGAGTTCTCCTGACCAGGAAAGAAAGGAACCATTCAAGAACAATTCCGCCCACCCCGGTTCAGTCCCGCAAGCAAGTCACCAGCATCTCGTGGTCAATGGTATCAAATGCAGCTGACAGATCTAACAAGATCAAAAGAGATGATCTGCCCTGATCTAACTCGTGGCAGAAGTCATCGACCACAGCCACAAGCACAGTCTCAGTGCCAAAACCCAGATGCAAACCAGACTGCGAGGGATCCAGAAAACTGACACAATCCAGATGCCCCTGAAGCTGCCGAGCCACCAAAAAGGGAAGGTGTTTTTTTTTATATATATATATATATAGTGTGTAGTTTATTAGGTGCCAGTTTCCACCATGGCCATGATAAATAACGAAGTACAAAAACATACATCATAAAACAGTTCAAATGAAGGGAAGGTTACAGATTGGCCGATAGCTGGCAAGGGACTCAATGTCGAGTGATATTTTTTTGAGCAGAGGCCGCACCACCACCTCCTTGAAGTAGCCCAGCACTTTGCCCTCCTTAAAGGAGGCACTGACCACCCCCGCCGGCAATGGCCCCAACATCGTCCGGCTGGCCTTAACTAGCCAGGACGGGCACGGATCTAGTTCACAACAGGTGGCCCTGACTGTCCCAAGAACATCCGCCCTAATCCCATAAAACAGGACAAGGTGGGGCTTCATTACCTCTGATTCTCAGTGCAGTGTCGAACTCATGGTGAATTTGAGCGATTTTATCAATTAAAAAGTTAACAAACATGTCACAATGAGCACTGGAAGATTCCAGTTCCAGGCAGAGGGAGGCCGAACTGACCAGCCCTCGCTCCACCTGGAAAAGCTCAGCTGGACGCAACTTCATGGATGCTATAAGGGCAGCAAAGAACGCCTTTTTTGCTGCCTGCACAGCCACGCTATAGGTTCTTAAACTAACTCTATGCTGCAACCAGTCGGCTTCAGTGCAAGTACGGCACCACCACTGCTCCAAGCACCGCCCTTCATCTGTCACAGGTCCTCCGTAAACCAGGGGGACCTGCATTGTCAGCACTCAGGGAGTGGATGCCTAGGAGCCGTTCAGTCGATGGCCTCGGTCAGCAAGGCGTTCCAAAGAGCTGAGAACACTGAGCGAGCGTTCATCAAGATTGGAGGGCAACTCCCAGAGAGCATTCTGAAACCTTTCTGCTTCTGTAAATCTCCAGGGATGAACCTACTGAACTGGTTCCGCACCTCTCCGGTGCGCCAGGAGGCCAGCCTGAAGGAGGTAATGATCCGTCCATGACAAGGGCACAGCTGACACCTTCCCAACCAGAAGCCATTCACATCAAGAAGTGGGATTGGCTGTGTTAAGACTTTGACAAAAGCTACCCAACCCCCACTGAAGTTACCTGCTTCCAAATTTCACCACTGACCCTTCTGTGGCAAGTGAGAAAAGAAGAGAAACCATTCATGCAGCATCTCCCAGGCCAAGAGCTGGCCCTTGTATAGGGCGGGGAACCTCCAGCCTATAGGCCAAATCGGACCTGTGGCCATTTTTAATTGTCCTCTTTCCAATTCCTGGATCTGGCCCATAGATCCAGTCCTCAAGTATTAGAAAAGTGAGCTCGGAGGAAGGGAAAAGAGATGAGGACTTGAACTCAGAGAAAGGGAAAAGAGCACTCAAGAACACAGGAAAGATCCATGGCATAAATCCATGATCTGGACACTCCTCTTCCTTCCCCCAACATGAGCACACTCATTAAGCACCATTACCTCCAAATCCTATCTGCCCAACAGAACTTGTACTAATTTTCAAAGTGGACCACAGGAGGTAAAAGGTTCCCCACTGCTCTCTTTTCACCAGTGTATCAGAGTACTGGACAGAGAATGCCAAATCCCTTCATCCAACGGGATTATTTCAATCCAAACACTGTAGAACATTCTTACCATAGGTGTTTGGATGGGAGTTTTCCTCTTTTTTAAGATCTTCCAGCCAAAGAGCCAGGACTGTAGAGTCCGAATTCCACAGCAGCTCATTTACCTAGCGGAACAAAGACTTCTTATTGGGGCTTCCAGAATGAGCCCAAGGCCACAACTGAGACAGTAAAAGGGCCAGACAGACATTAGACACACCATGCATTAACTTACTGCAAAGTCCAAGCAACACATACCCAACAGAGCAAACAATAGATGACGTAACATACTTAGTTCATCCCTCTACAAGCTCCATGAACTCGATTATTAGATATAAGCTTAAGCATAGAGTGCCAGATTGTGTTGACAATCCTGAACAAGTACTAGTTATAGCATGTAATAACTTCCCAAGTCCCACTAGTCCTAACATTTCAAAAGCCCTCCACACAACTACGTTCCAGTAATGAGTGGGGGGAGAGGGGGAAGAATCTGAATTTTTTTATTGTCTAGACTTGCGAGGACCAGAACAGCAGATCTCTACTGTCCTTGGATCTGGACCCATCCCTACTAAAAACTAGGGGAAGGTATTGCATTTACCCCCTCGACCTGCAACAACGAGGAATGGCCCCTGGAACTGCAGTCCACATGAGAGCAACAACTGCAGGTGCCTTACCTACCTTGACCTGGCCTTTTGAGAAGGGAAGAGTAAATTCACCATGGAGAAGCCCATTCTTCTCAAAGAAAACTACATCGTGTTTGTTAGGTTTCTCCTGTGTGGATGCAATCAAACTTCCTGAGGGCCTTAAAGGATAAGGATAATGCAAGAGTGACAATATTAATTCATTCGGAATCCCAAACCAAGGAATAATTCTAGATTACGCCCTAGCACTCAAGTCAAACTAGTAATAGAGTCGGGTGGGGGTGGGGGAAGAGAGACTGTGTGGGCCCATTTTCTGCTTCCAGCATTTAGGCCTCTTTTCCTGTGAGGGAGGAAGCGCTATCTAGCCAATCAAAAATGATTGGCTCTGAGGAGTGTTCTTTTCTGTCACCTTTTGTTTAACTCACGATCTTTCTGGTGGCCAGAGAAGCTCTGAAAGTTTGGGGTGGGGAAGAAGAGAAGGGCAGAACCTGACAGACACTGAAGAACCCCCTACAACCAAAACCAAGCCTCCCAACACACCAGGATTAAACGCTAGTCCCTACTCACTTCCAGGCCAGCGCTTGCTCTAACCCTGAGACATGCTCACTTGTAGACTGTAAAACAAGCTCCCTGTTCCACACACGAACCTTCAGAGCCCCTGCATGTTTGAGGAGGGGGTAGAGGAAGGCAGAGAGAGAGAGAGAGAGGTCATGAAAAATATTCTATGCTTTGGGAGGGCTTAATGGGAATGATTTGTCCATGAAGGCCTGCAGCACAGGCAGTGAGGGAATCCCACTACAGATGAGAACCCTCAGCTCAGCTAACACAACGAGGGCATTGCCTATTGCAGGAGCCTGCAGTCTGACAAATCCCTTCCTCTTTGTCACAGAATCTGACCCTTACACTGGAGGGGAGATAGCTCCTACTTTGTCCTATAGTCCTCAATTACTAGACAATTCAGCACTAAGCCAGTGGTTCTCAAATGTTTGGGGGACAAGACCCACCAAAATATTTTTTTAAAATCCAGGACCCACTTGGAGTGGGCACACAATATAGGCTGGGCTGTGGCTCAGGTGGTAGAGTGCATGCTTTGCATGTATAAGGTCCCAAGTTCAATCCCCAGCATCTCCAGTTCAGGATTTCTGGTAGCACACCTGGGTAAGGCCTCTTCTGAGGATCCTGGAGGGGGCTCTCTAGGGTACCAGGTTGGTGCTGAAGGAGCAGATGCTGCTCAGCCTGGATGCATCAGGCTATGAAGGGTGAAGGGAGACATCAAGAGCACCCTCCTCCCCCTTCCAGAGTCCCAGCTGAAGGTTGGGCTCCCCTACTGGCTCAGAGGGCTGGATGTGGAGACTGCCTTGCACAAACAGGAAGGACTGAGAGCAAGACTGTCCAAGTGAACTTCAGCATGCCGCCTCCATGTCATCACTGTTGCCTCAGTCACCCCTGCCTTTGTGACCCATCTAAGATCCTCCTGGAACCCATCAGTTGATTCTGACCCACTGATCGAGAACTACTGCACTGAAAAGGTATGTACATTTTTACCCCACCCTCTCCCAAAGGCTTTCAGCAGGTTGTAATACATAAAAATATATTTTAAAAGTTTAGAATCACCTATCTCAACTTCCACTACTTTTCCTTTTCATCACTGCCTGGCAAATGCCTGATCAAAAATAAAAGTCTTGCATTACCCCTGGAAGATGTTGCTACTAATGAGCATCTACTTTGCTTAACCTGGTGCACCTGTACAGTTTAGCTCCCTACCTGTCTCTGGACAGACAGCACTCACTGCAAAATACTGTCCATCTCCTCTCCAGGTGACTCGAGGTCTGCGATCATCCCAAGGTGAAGCAGGTTGAGCTGCCTGAAATAAAGTAAACACCACCAAGCTCACACTCCTGAGTGAGATTCCAACCCTTTTGCCTGCGTAACCCTATTTTGAGACGTCAATGTGATCTCCGAGAGCAACAAAGATGTGTAAAGTATATCAGACATCAACTAGGATCTGGTCCCAACCCACCCTTTGGGAACCTGTTATAAAAAAAAGCTGCCTGCTTCACCTCATTCCAACTCAAAACTCCATTACTTTAATCAACGTTTGCAAACAACTCTGAGGAGGTCAAATGCAAAATAGTGACTCCAGTCTCGCTGGTGCAGTGCTACAAGGGGAGAGGGAATAGTGGCTGGAGGCGCAAGCAGTGCTTAATTTGGAGAGAGGGGGCTTTCCAGTGCTCAGCCCCAGCAATAGATTCAAGGGGGGGGGGGGGGAGAGAGCTAAGCCTTAGGAGATGTTCCCAATACAAGTGTGGACCCTGAAATGCGAAAACACAGAAAAGGCCAATATTGGCCATTTCGGGGTTGGAAACTAAAGCCAGAAAAAAACTGAATGGTTAATTTGACTTTCATATCCCATCTCTTGTTCTGGTCATCATACAGATTAAATCACAAGAACTCCTGTTTTATATTCAGCTGCAGAGAGGCAGGTTAGTCCAGTGGCTGGGTTGCTAGCTGGAGAATAGGGTTAATTTATAAATAATAATTTCCTTACTCTGAGATCTGGCACCAGCAGGAATGGCTTCTGGGTCTGGCTTGGGCCTCAGCAATTAATTTAACTTTAAAAAAAAAAAAAACTACAAAAATAGCAAACTAAGCACTGGGTGCAAGTGATCAAATCAGAGACGAAAACGACAGAGATCAGTGGGAAAAGCAAAAGAGAAATATAGGAAGGAATTGCTCTGGATAATGCAAGAGCCTTCTCCAGGCAAACGAAAGTCAGAGGGATATGGCAGCCTCCTCGCTACAGCTCTCCTTTCTGGGTGGAGTAAAAGCATTATGAATTGGTACAGTACCATTGGCTTACTGCAAGCTGCTTGCTTGCCCTCAGAACCATGGAACTGTGTCTCCTTTTTACCCCAGCCAACGGTAACAAACTTCCCTAAAGGAAAAACAACAGCAGCACTTGAGCACGACTCTGCACAGTCTGACAAACACAAATAAAACATCAAGCCACATCCCTGCTGAAGCCTATTCCAGCCTCTCCTTTGGGATCGCTGGACATTTGGCAAGCTTTACAAGCCCTTACAAATAACTCCTCGGCCATTTCATTGGTCACTCCATCCATACCACCCAGTGAATCTCAGACTTCAGCTCACAAGCTAAAGTGGCTCTACAAATGGATGTTCCTTGCAGCCACATCCTCCCACAGCAGTTCTTACCTGCAAACACACTGCAACTCTGAATAGTTATCACAGAAGTGGGGAACCCTTTCCCTCCCATAGGCCACTCTGAAAATTAGCACAAGCTCCACAGGCAGGCCTGGAGTTGGGTGTGTGTGTGTGTGTGTGTGTGTGCTTTAAAGGCTGTGCTCAGAATGGAGAAAGGATGGGGTAAGTCCATATCCTGGATCGATGCCATGGCTCCATCCCTCATCTATGCTCCTTTCCCCAAAGCTTGCTCTTTTAGTATGTGAAGGGAGGAACTGCATCCCTGGGTCAAGATCCAGGTATTAGAAATGGGCCAAATAAAGAGAGCTGTGGGCTGGATTTAGCCCATGGGTCAGAGGTTTCCCACACCACTGACCTAACAGCTGATTAACTGCAAGTGTCAAGAGTGCCCCTGCCCCTACCTCATACTTCACAGAGCTTCCAATGCTTTCTGGTTAACACCGATTGGATCACGTGGCTCCCAAGACAGTCAGACTGCTTATTCTATTCTGCCTGTCCATTTACTTGAGGCAACAATGAAATATTTGTGAGCGCCCATATTTGCTGCAATAACTCACTTTCCCCAAAGTCATCTTGGTGGATCTGGCTTTCAGTGATTGGTTCAAAGTCCTTCGTCATCATTATGAGCGTTTGCTGACCTGCACAGTGCATATAAGAGGGATATTATTATTATTTATTATTAATTATTATAAGCATTTATCTAGCGCCAGCACTTTACAAAGAATAAGATAAACACGGTCCCTGCCCGAGGGCATACAATCTAAAGACAATGCTATTAATGCAAAAGTCTCAGTAGAGTTGGGAGAAGTTTTTAGTCACTTTTCTCTTTTCATATCTCACTAGAGCAATAGAGGAGAGAAATATTTTTAGAAGCAGGAAAATATGACTGGAGCCTCAACTTCATTAACATATATATTTATTTATTTATTTTATAAATTTCTACCCCGCCCCTCCTGCAACGCAGCTCGGGGCGGCTTCCAACATTAAAATACAATAATAAAATACAATAAAATCAATTTAAAACAGTCATAGAATACTTTAAACATTAAACAGGGCTAGAAAATAACCAAAACCACAAAACAAATGGGTAGGGGACTAAAACCTCCCTAGCCACCCTCCCTCCCAAAGGCCTGGGCAAACAGCCAGGTCTTACAATTTCGCCGAAATGTTAAAAGGCTTGGGGCCAGGCGAGCTTCCTCCGGAAGGGAGTTCCACAGCCGCGGTCCCACTACCGAGAATGCCCTCTCCATCGTGGCCCCCCGCTTAACACGGGGGACCTCCAGGAAGGCACCCCCGGCAGACCGCAGGAGCCGCTCTGGGGCGCGAAGGGCGAGGCGGTCCCTAAGGTATGAGGGGCCGAGACCGTGTAGGGCTTTATAGATCATCACTAGGACCTTGAACTTGGCCCGGCACACTATCGGCAGCCAGTGCAGAGCTCGGAGCACCGGTGTAATGTGCTCCCGGCGACCCGTCCCCGTAAGAAGACGAGCCGCCGCATTCTGCACCAGCTGCAGCCTCCGGGCCAAGAACAAGGGAAGCCCCACGTAGAGCGCGTTGCAGTAGTCGAGCCTCGAGGTGACGAAGGCATGGATGAGGGAGGCCAGGTCCGGGCCAGAGACATACGGACGCAGCCTACGTACCAGATAAAGCTGGCGGAAGGCAGCCTTAGCGACTGCCTCCACCTGCCGCTCCAGACGCAGGTCTGCGTCCAATATGACCCCCAGACTCCGGACCTGCTGAGCTACAGGGGGGCAAACCCCCCCAACCAGGGGGGCCACCACCCCCTTCGCCCTCCCCACCACCATCACCTCCGTCTTATCTGGGTTGAGCTTCAGTCTGCTCCGCCGCATCCAATCCGCCACGGCCTCCAAACATTGGGATAGCACCGAGACAGCAGGGTCTGGGTCAGTAGAAAACGAGAGGTACAGCTGAGTATCATCAGCATACTGGTGACATCGCACCCCGAACCCTCTCACGACCTCCCCCAAGGGCTGCATATAGATGTTAAATAATAATGGAGACAAGATCGATCCCTGCGGAACGCCACACGGTAAGGCGCGGGGGCTCGATGTTTCCTCCCCCAACACCACCCGCTGGCTCCTCCCCGAGAGGAATGAACGGAACCATTCAAGAACAGTCCCGTCCAGACCCCCCCGGTCACGCAGTCGTCTCAACAGCAGCCCATGGTCCACGGTGTCAAAAGCGGCCGAGAGATCGAGCAGGATGAGAAATGTCGAACATCCCGCATCCATCTCCCGGCGGAGGTCGTCCACCAAGGCCACCAACGCCGTCTCGGTGCCATAGCCGGGGCGGAACCCAGATTGAAAAGGGTCAAGGAGCCCGATATTATCTAGATGACCCTGGAGCTGGAGCGCCACTGCCCGCTCAATAACCTTCCCTAAAAAGGGAAGGTTAGAGACAGGTCGGTAGCTGGCGAGCGCGTCTACGTCCAACGATGGTTTTTTCAGCAGGGGGCGCACCACAGCCTCTTTTAAGCAAGGCGACAACCTCCCCTGCCGAAGGGACGCATTCACCACCCTCGCCAGCACCGTCCCCAATGTCTCCCCGGAAGCTTTTACCAACCAGGACGGGCATGGATCTAGTTGACAACACGTGGCCCTCACAGACCCCAGGACATCCACCACATCGGCTGGCGTCACTTCCTGAAACTCGCCCCATAAAGATGGACCAGACGGACCCTCCGCCCCCCCGCGCTCTTCCCCTACTGCTATCAACCCAGCGTCGAAATCGGCCTGAATCCGAGCGATCTTGTCTGCGAAGTAGATGACAAACTCCTCACAGCGGGCCCGGGACAAGTCCCCATCCAGGCGGAGGGAGGCCGGACTAACCAGCCCCCGCACCACCCGAAACAGCTCCGCTGGACGCGACTTCGCAGACGCTATGAGGACGGCGAGGAATTCCTTCCTCGCCGTCCTCACAGCCTCCACATAGGACCGCAAATGGGCCCTATGGAGAAGACGATCGGAGACAGACCGAGTCCGACGCCAGCGTCGCTCTAGCCTCCTGCCCACACGCTTCATACACCGCAGCCCCTCAGTAAACCAAGGGGTCCTGCGGTGACGAGACCGAGGCAGAAGGCGCCTCGGAGCCACCCTGTCAATGGCCTCCTCCAGCAAGATGTTCCAATGCCGGACCAGCTCATCCACAGAGTGACCGTCCACATCCAGGGTAAGCTCCCTCAGGACCTCCTGGAACCGCTGGGGTTCCATCAGCCTCCGAGGGCGGACCATCCTAACTGGTCCCTTCCCCTTCTGGAGGGGGCGCGCTAAAAGACCGGCCTGAAGGAGGTAATGGTCCGTCCACGACAAGGGCACCGCTGTCACCTCCCCCACAACCGGACCCCCCGCCTCAAGGCCAGAGCCGAAGATCAGGTCGAGGATATGTCCCCCCACGTGGGTCGGGCAGATCACCTCCTGGGACAAGTTCATAGTTGCCATGGCGGCCATGAACTCCCGCTCCGCCCCAACAAGGCCGGCATCGGCGTGGACGTTGAAGTCCCCCAGAACCAAGGTCCTGGGGGAGCCCAGCACCACCTCCGAGGCCAGCTCCGCTAGAGCTCTGTCCCTGTCTCTCCCTATATTCTCCTCTCCCTTCCCTCATCCATCCTAGATTGTGAGTCCCTTGGGGCAGGGTACTGTCTCTAATCACGATCAATCAGCAGCAGGCACATTGTTGGTGCTATGAAAATAAGAATGTAGATATCACATACAGCATTAGTTTCACCTGACAAAAACAACAGCTATATATTAAAGAAACAAAATGTTTTCTCCCTCCTATATTAGGGGCCCTGCTGCTCCCACTACAAGCGCTAAGCTTCTACTTCCCCCTGCCAGGCCCCTGCTTCACCTGGCAGGGCTCTGGCAGGATTTTACCGGACCTTATCCTAACTACTTGCAAGGATTTGCTCCGTGCAGTAGGCCTGTAACATGGGATCCGCCATGCAGAACTAGCCCACAGCAGACACACAGTAGGTCTGGTTCAGGTTGCAACCACACAGAACAAAAAGATGTGTGTTTCCATCCTGAACACGTGACTAGTGTAAAATCTGATAACATACTCTATTCAAACCGATGTTACACCCCCAGGCACTGGTGTGTAAGCAGAGCACACACCAAGGAGACATGCTGAACATTTTAGGAACGATGTATAAATTATCAGTACCAAACTACAAGCTCAACCTATGCCAGAGGTGGGCAAACGGCAGCTCAGGAACTGCATGTGGGAGCGCTCAGGCACCTATATTGTGGCTCTCAGAAGAAGTGGTTGCCTGGGGATGCTTAAAGGCTGTGGCTCCCTGTGGCTGTGGTCCATGTGACTCCCTCAGGAACAAGAGAAGCTGAGCTGCCATTTCCACTACTGCTGCTTCCAGAGCCTCCTAGGGGGCTGTGGGAGCAGGGGCACCATGTGCTGAGCTGCTATTATCTGAACCTGCCAGGCTGCCTGGGAGCTGTGAGGGCAGGAAGCCACACTGCCCTGTCTCCAGGATTTGGGGGGGAGAGCTGTGATCAGTGTAGAGTCTTGCGTCTCTCTGAAATATTTAAATTTTGGTATGCGCCGCTTGGGAACTTTGCCCACCCCTGGCCTATGCCTTCAGTCCCGCTCTCAGAAGTCACATCAACCAGCATCACGAATCACAGCTGACAATTACCACTAGCCACTACAGGACAGACAATGGGGTCAGTGCTATAGGTAAGTGCTGTTTTTCAACAGCAAAAGTGACAGCATTTGGCCCAATGAGAACAGGTGTGAGGTGATTGTCTCCTTTGCAAGAGAGAAAGAGACTATGTTAGTCACTTATAGTTTGCACCTGTAGCAAGGAGAACGAGTTCTTGGTCAGGACTCCAGCTCATCGCTGATAGGCCACTGTCCACGCTCCCGACACACTCCAGCTGGAAGAATCAGATATAATTGTTGAGATATTTATTTATTTTAAACATGTTAGTCGCGCCCCCCCCCCATGCCTATGGCATCCCAGGGCAACATACAATTCAATAAAAAACAATTTTAAAAAACCCTTAAAAACACAACAATATAAACCAAAACATGTTGGGAGAATAAAATCAAAATAAAAGGTAGAGAAGCGTTAAAACTCTAAAAAAAAAACCTCCCCCCACTCCCCAAAGGTGAGTGAGAGGAAGGATGCAGTTATAGCGATTACCGCCACTTCCCCTATAAAGAGTTAGGATGCCTAACACTTTCCACACCAACCTCTCCCCTACATCCTTCCCAAACATTTCGAATACAACATCTTAGGAGAGAGTTCCCATAATTTTTGGATCAATAGACCACTGTCACCCTTGAAAACTTCTTCTGGACCACAATGCACCAGATGACTGCAGCTGAGCACTTGCTTATTGTCAGTGGGCCAGGGGTGCATAAGGTGGATGTTAGCAAGGACATCCACAGACCGCTTACCATTGCCTCACAGATACAATCAAATGAGCTTAGGGCTTTGTTCTGATCTCAGTGATTGACTCTGGCATTCCTAGAGATTGTGTGGCTCCCATTCCATTCCTGTGTACCTGGTTTGTGTTGAGATTGCACAACAGAACATCTCCAGCTGCAGTAGCAACACAGACAGACTCCTGAACTGGCAAATCCTCAATGCCCACAATGCAGCCACTTCCATCCTCTGGCAGAAAGCCCTCCACGGTCAAGGAAACTTCATTCGTGACCTTAAAGAGAGAGAGAAAACAGAGGGCCATAGATTTTGTTGTGCACAGATTTAGGCACGGACTTGTTGGTATTTCTATCACGTGTGAGCATGAATGAGTGATCTCAGAGCACTGCACCATGATAACTGAACCCTCTTCACTGTGTTCACACAGTATTTTGGCACGGTATTTTGGTTGGGAACCTTACTACAGGAGGCAAAGGTCACATGACTAACATGAATATGAAGCAGGTAGCTTTTTTTAATGCTTGTTACCCCAACTGCCTTGCTGTTCAAACAAACTTTTACCTCACTGTAAAGTACTTTAAGGATTGAAATGGGGATATTTATCCCTAGTAAGGGCACTTCCTGGGGAAAACCAGTCATCCACTCTTGGACGTGCATCTGCGTCATGTAAACAGAAACCCATTTTTATGCAGGTCTGGATCGGAACTTTGAGGAGCAACAAGACTCTGTGGGCTTAGAGAAGAGCTTTTGCAGAACTCAATGGTGAGCAAAGCTATAGGTCAGGGTTTACTGGAGGTTCATTAAAAATACAATCGTAGACAGATTCATAGCCTCTTTTGAATTAATACCTCTGAGCAGACTCCCCCCAAGCTTTCTATTCTTACATGCCAGAATGAAGAGAACTTCACCAAACCTACTTACAAATGGTGGAAATTCTAGGCTGCAATTCTAAAATTCACATGCATCAATAGAGCTTCACTGAAATGCAAGTGTGTTTTGGATCACAGTCCTGTTCTTCATGTTTTACTAGGATCAAAATATCAAGTTTAAAGAACTTAACTGAGTAGAGCACATAACTGCACTAGGCAAGTACAACCCCATTTGTACCATAATCAGAAGCTAGTCCACCAACACTTCCAAGTAGAAATCCGTATTCTGTGCACACACTGTTGATGCTTAACGAAGTCTTTGGTAAGGCCCAACAGGGTGCTCTGTGCTGTTCAAAGACGACAAGGATCTGTCCTAACTGCTTACAAGTTCAAGTGGAAGATTCACAGCATGATGCTTTGATAGAATAGTGCTGGTGCTAAGCAGAAGTCCCAATAAAATGAATGGGACTTATGCTGGTGCCAATTGCTAGCACCAGCTGTCACTGGAAGATCACACCCTCAATCTGTACAGAGGATAGAAAAATGACAGTGTGCTTGAGCTGCAAGTAGACTTGATTAATTCCGTAAGACAGAGAATGCCATTTCAAACAATACAAATGCCACTGAACAATCTTCACTTTGGCCTAATCCCCGCAGCTATCGGGGTTGTTACGGGTCAGGGGAGATATGGTCCGATGGGGAGGTGTGTTCCATCAGTGAGGAGGGAGCAGTGCCTTGTGCCCGTTCCCCTCTCGACCCCCCACGCAGGTAGGTTGTGGGTCAAGGCCCAGGAGACCCCAGGCCTTGGTCTGGTGCTGCTGAACGCGAGGCCGGTTGTCAATAAGTCATCTACCATCCGGGAGCCAATCTCGGAGTGGGACGCCGACCTCGTGTGTATTACAGAGACCTGTCTGGACAATGAATAGGACCCTATTCTGGCCAAACTTGTTCGAGCTGGGTTCTCTGTGCAGCATCAGCCTCGGCTGGAGGGATGGGGGGGGGGGG
>QEPC01006122.1:1905133-1920558 GCA_003113815.1 Sphenodon punctatus | reverse complement strand
CTCTCTTTTTCTACCGACACAGGTCACGCAGTCTCCTTATTTTCCCAGTGCCTGTCAGCTGTGGGGGTTTGGATGAGGTTGAGCCATCTGAAATTGAATCCTGACAAGATGGAGGTGATGTTGGTGGGCGAAGGCTTGGGGAGCCTAGGGGTGGCTGAATCTCCTCTTGTTGGGGGGGGGGGGGTTCGTCCCCCCCATAGTCTCTCAGGTGCAGAGTCTGGGTGTGCTCCTCGATTCACGGCTCAGCTTAGAATCTCAGATTGTGGCCGTGGCAGGGAGTGCATTTTGGCAGTTACACCCTGCCCGGCGGCTTCGGCCATCTCTCTCAGACTCCGACCTCGCCACTGTCATCCATGCCTTCATCACCTCAAGGCTGGGTAACGCACTCTACGTGGGGCTGTCCGAGAAGCTGGTCCGGAGGCTTCAGCTGGTGCAGAATGCCGCGGCCCATCTCCTGATGGGGGCGGGTCGCAGGGAGCACATGACACCAGTGCTCCAGGCTCTGCACTGGCTGCCTATAAAGCACCGGGCCAGGTTCAAGGTGCTGGTTTTAACCTGTAAAGCCCTTCACGACCTGGGCCCTGCTTATCTGCGGGACCGCCTCACTCCCCATGTGCCCGTGCAACCCTTGAGATCGTCCGTGGGAGCCTTTTTGGAGGTTCCCCGGGCGAGGCAGGTGGCCACCAATGTTAGATTTTCGGTGGCTGCCCCTGTGCTGTGGAATTCACTCCTGGAGGAGGCTCGGTTGGCTCCCACTCTCCTGCTGTTTCAGCGTGTATGTAAGACCTGCCTGTTCCGGCAGGCTTTTGCAAGGGGTAGGGGGGTGGGTTTCCCCACATATTGTATTTTATTTTTAAATTGTTTTAAAATTTTAATTGTTTTATTGAATGTTGTTCGCCACCCCGGGCTGTCCTGTGGGCAGGAGGGGCAGAATATAAATATTAAATAAATAAAAAATAAATAAAAATAAAATAAGCACTCTCAACTTGCAAAAGGCAAACAGAAATGAAGGCACTCGGTAACTGGCCAGTTCGGTCCCATCAAAACAAAATCCTAAAATGAATGTAGAATTTAGCATCTCACCTCTTGAGTGGCAGGGTCCAGTTCCAGGATCCCATACTCAGAGCCAATAAGCAGCGTCCTTTGGTCCGTGCGGAGAGAGAAACACTGAGGACTCCCAACAGCCTGGGCAGGCTGGCACTCCTGCGTGCGCAGTAATTTGAGGTTCCTCATGGTACTTGCAATACATAGGATCTGGAACAGCTAGAGAGAGAGAGATACATTTCCCCAGAAAAGGTATTAAGTACACAGCACTGACTGCATTTGAACACTCAAAGTAACTCAAAACAACGCAGTCCCAACAGCTAGGGCTGCAGTCCCATCAGCAGTGACAAGATTTTGCCGTTACCTAGCAATGCATCAAACTTTGGTCCTGATCCTGGAAGAGCCACATGAGCTACGGAGGGTGAAAACTTTTATTGGCCCAAATGGGCCTTTTATTCTCAGGGAGTTCTTCTCCAGGCAGGGAAAGAAAAGCACAGAAAGACTCAAAACCTCACACACACTCACCAGCCCTGCTGATCTGACAGACAAGGTCAGTTGTCTACTCTACGTTGCTCATGCTCTAGGCCAGTACAACAAGAGCACATCAAAAAACATGGAGCCAATGCCAAGATGAGGGCCCTAAAAAGGAGTGACTGGGCAGAAGACATCGGCTCAGGCCAGGCTTTCTAGGTGGACTCTGGTTGCAGCGAGACCGGCCTGAGCCCCAGCCTTCGGAAATCTGAAGGTAACTCTGGTGACATTGGTGCTCCACAACATAAAGGAAACGGTTCTCCACTCATGTTTTAAAGCTTTTCTTCAGAGCCACCAGGGCTGGACCCTCTGCCCCCAAACTCCCTCCCCTTTCCAATGTAACCCCTTGCAGAACATCATGACATCACAGTGCTCCCAAGCAGCAAGACTAGCTAGTTAGCCTGGCCCCGACCAAACTCCAGCCGATCAGGTGAGAACTGCACCTGATCTGTCATGTCTGGGTCAGGCCAACAGTATCTCCCATGCAGTCAGTGCGATAAATTTGACATTCATGGAACATTTTCAGTGTTCAAAATGCTTTATAATCCTTATTTAGTTCACTTTGACAATAGCCCTGTGAGGTAGGCTATTATTATTCCCATTTTATAGATGGGGAACTGAGACTGATAGTTGGTGTTTTCAAATAAGACAATAGCCCACTGGAGTCTGTGTTCAGTCTGCGCAGCCCCCACTCACATCTTTAGCGTGTAGAGCTAATAAAGAAGCAGCCCATGTGCGCATTTCACGTGCTGATGGTAGCCACCGTTGGCTGGCCCACTCAGCACTTTCTCTCTCCTCAGCCCTACCTCTGATGGAAAGCGAGGGGGGTGGGCAGTGTCACAGCCAGAGAAGGCTTCTTCCCTGGCCATGAACCCCCTTTCCATCAAAAGCAATGCTCACATGCTCTCCCAACTGAGGCATGGCTGCAAGAGAAGAGAGCAATCGCACTCTCTCAACTGAGAGATGGCTGCAAGAGGAGAGAGCAGGGAGGGGGTGCGTGTGTGTGTGTGCAGGAAGGACCTTCTCCAGAGGATCTGCACCTATACTCCTCTCTTCATTTGGGGAGTGCAGGAGCCTTGTGGTTCTTCCAGAGGAGCCTTGACCCTCCCTCCCAATCCTTGGATCCTTTCTGAAACGGACAGAGGAGTAGGGGCGCAGATCCGCTGGAGAAGATCCTTCCTGCCCTCCTCCCCCACTCTCTCCTCTCGCAGCTGCCTCTCAGCTGAAAGAGCACAATTATTCTTTCCTCCTTAACAGCCATGCTAGGCATGACTCTTTGGTGCTAGTGGACCTAGCTCTGGGCGAACCTAATTAACAAGGAGCAGCAACATGAGCGTGCATTAGTACACGCTAGCCCACACGGTGGGCCCATTATGTTCTTGGACGACCCTGTGAGTGGGGAGCAAGGGGGGGTGTGAGCTAACATCTGGCAAATACCTAATAAATAGCCAGGTGAACACCCAACTGGTGGGTACTAATGTGGGCTAGTGTCTCATTTATTTTCACCCAGTGACATGTCCAAAGCTACCCAGTAAGTTCATGGCTAAGATGGGATAGATGCAGGGTTGCCAACCCCAAAAGTTGAAAAATCACAAGACTGGCTCAAAAAAAATCACAATTATGTTATGGGTCTTTTATAACTGCCCTTGATTTCTGAACCTTTAAGGCACAAGCTGCAGTCCATCCTCAAGCTTTTAACTTCACAACTAGAACAAGTGACTGGGGCCAGGATTAAATAACCACGTACTCAGGAGAAGATACTCTGGCATTGGTTTGTAGATCACAGGCTAATTTTCAGGAAAAAAAGCATAGATGTCCCCAAGTTTTACAAGTCTTGCAGTTTTAACTTGTAAGCCGCAATAATAAGTCACAGTAGAAATCATGGGAGCAGTCAAAGCCAGCACAGAGACAGCGAATGTTCTGCTTGCTGCCCATAGGGCCAGAGATTTCAGAACTAGAAAGGACTTCTCTGACTCTAGGGTGAGCTCCTCCTGTATATGCAGGCCAATACATCTTGCCAGCAGAGGCATAAAAACTGGTGGGGGTGAATGAGTGAGAAATTCAAAGAGAGCAAAGACAACATGTCAAAGATAAACAACTGATACCACAAAAGGAACACGTCCCCTCCCCATTTTGGGGTGCAGAGAGAATAGACCCTCTCCTTCATTTTGGCTGCCACAATAGCAGGCATTCCTTGTACCCCGAACTCAGAGAGGTCCTCTCCATCTGCCCCACTCCCTTTGCTAGGTGGAACTGCTTCTTCGCTTTGTACTGTGGCTACTTCGCTGACACCCAGCTCAGAGGTAGAGTGGCCATACCTCTCCTTTAAAAGAGGACGCTTATTAAAAATACATGGTACAGGGCTGCATTGGAACCAATGCATCCCTGCAACATGTACTTCTCAAAAGCGTCCACTTTAAAGGGGAGATATGGACACCCTCCCCAGAGGTGGTTTCCAGAGACCCCCTCCCCAGCCCAGAGGGGACTGCACACCCCATGAGAGGGGAGAGGCAGGGAGCCCCAGCCCCCGAGGAGCTGTAAGCCTGTGTGTCAGCCCAAGGGCGAGTAAGGGGTGCCTGCCCAATGGGTCTGGGAGGGCCATTGCCTGCCTCACCCCCGCGCGAGCCTCCCTCGCTCACCTGTCCGCGGGAGGCTCCTCCAGCTGCGGTCCCAGCCACACGTGCGTAACTAGGAGTACCCAGCGCCTGCCATCTTAGCCCGGCTGTGTGGGCAAAGCAAGTGGGGAGCATGCTCAGTGGAGAACGGAAAGCCAAGGCATGAGGGCAGCAAAAGGCGCATGCTCCGCTCAGAGGCATTCCCTGGCCTCTTCCCTCTAGCGGGGCAAGCCAGAGGTGCAGCTTGTAGCAGGGCTCTGCAAAAGACTGGGTGGTGAGATCTGTGGAATGGAGCAGATGTTGCTCCCCGACTCCCCGCTTCTATCTGGCTGGGGAGGCGGGGGACGGGTTTTTGTTGCAGGATGCACCAGGCCAGGGGGAAACTACCTGTCCTTCTGGGGGCAAAATCATAATTTAGTGCCCTAAAATCATGAGATTTGGATTAAGATCATGAGATTTTTAAAATAAATAAATAAATGCGGTGATATTTTTATTTGCTTGCTGGTTTTTCAGCTTCCAGGGCACACAAACTGCACTCATGCTTTAAACTAGGACTGGAGAACCTCTGGCCCATTAGCCAAATCCAACTGCAGCTGTTTTTATTTGGCCCCTTTCCAGTTCTTGGATCTGGTTAGACGTGAAAGCCCCACTTTACTTTGGGTCTGGCGGCCGGATCCTGACCACGGTGGGGGCTAGCTCCCGCCACGGTCGGGAGCCAGATCAGGTAAACATCTGGTGGGCAACTTCAGGCGTAACATGCAAAAGTGGATTAAACCGTGGCACTGTCACATCTGAAATGAAAACACCCCCCAGAGTCACTCAGCCAGGTCCCTAATCTTACTATTTATTACATTGTGGTACTGTGGTATCCATGAGTATTCTCATTTATGGACCAGGGCTCCACTGTGCTAGGCGCTGTACAAATACAAAACAGAGATCACAGTCCTGAAGCCATTTGGTGCCAGTGTTAGGCATTGTCAGTGCAAACGACAAATTACTGGTGCCAAACCCTCACCCATTAAAGTCAATGGGAGACATTTACTTCAAAGAGGACTAGATTGAACCCAAAGAAATTGTTGCCACGCTAAGAAGTTTACAGTGTAGGGCTTCAATTCTGCAAAGATGTATATGCATGCTTCATTTTTAGGAATGGGCATCATGGATTTGGATTAATCCGTAACTGCTCATAATGGGCGGTTACAGATTCATCTGTATCAATCTGTGTCAAACCACAACAGGTGGCAGCATCACCACCATTTTGGAAAAGGGATGCCAGTCTGCCCATGGACGGTGATCATTTTGTGCATGCACAGACCGGCTGCCCTTCTTCAAAATTGCTGCGACACTGCCACCGCCATTTGGGAAAAGGCTTTGCATGTGCGAACGGTCCAACTGCCATTTTGCGCCTACATGATTATTTTGCTTTATTTTTTATTCTTTTTTATTATAATTGATTTAATTATGGATCTGTAATACAAATCCATCATTAAATCCCAAATTGATCCGTAATTCCCTCTGGATGCCCATCCCTATTAATTTTATTCCTGTGCTAGCCCTGCTTTATACAACACACTTTGATTGATTTATTTATTTTTTGGTTGTAGACAAATTATTTTTCATTTTAAATTTTTTTTAAATTATTTTTTAAAAATAATTTTTACAAATTTTGTGCAGTCTGTAGTTTAAACTGCAATCAATACTTCAATGAATGAATCTGACCCATCAAAATGTTCACCAGCCACTATTTATTAATTATTATTATTATTATTATTATTATTATTTAATTACACAAGCAATGTTCCTGGTACTGTACAATCAATAGTTATGGACAGAATCCTACCTCAAAGGACTACAGTCTAAGAAAGACAAAGGAAGGGGAGACAAGGGAGAGAGGAACATAGGAGACAAGGATACATTCATGAAGCTGAGAAGTTGTACCACAGCAAGTGCAGGTGCTTAACTTAGGCCGTTTTTAAACAGGACGTGTCCACGCAGGTCCACCCATCCCCCACCCACCATAGCATCCATCTGAAGGTGGCATGGATGGGCGTGTGCTCCCTTGCCCACACATGAAGCATCAGGGAAAAATATGGGATGCTCTGTGCGGGGGCAGGAGTGGACAGTGCGTGGGTAGGGGCGCACACCCATCCTGACCCATTTGATTCCTCCCTCCCACTCGCCAGACTTGCGTGAGCCCTCCATGTGGTGCACACAGACCTGCCCCCCAGCTGTGCCCAACTGTTTTAAAATGGCCATAATTACTGGGAAAAGAATAATTCTGAAGGAGGGAAGAGGAGGCAATTTCCTCCTCATGACAAGCCAGGGAAAGCCTGACAGAAGAGGTAGATTTTCAAGAGGGGTTTGAAGGTCTGGAGGGAGGAAGCAGAAAGTGTTCAGGGAGGGAGTTCCAGGCATGGGGGGCAGCAAGGGAGAAGGGCTGATTACATTTTGAGCAGGAAGGGAGTCGCCAGCAGGCAAGGGTGGGGAGAGGAGAGGAGCCAAGCTCTCAGGGGGGGCAGAGGAAGCAGAGGAATGTGGTGGGAAACAAGTGTGGAGAGATAACGGGGAGCAAAGCCATGAAGAGCCTTGAAGGTGAAGATAAGGAGCTTGTGCTGAATATGTTCAGGCAGAGGGAGCCAGTGTAGGGCAGAGAAGAGGGACTGAATATCGTCAAAGCGATGGGCAAGGTGGATGACTTTGGCAGCAGAGTGTTGAATGGAAATGTGGAGGGTGACATCAGAGCAGGGAGACCAATAAGGAGGAAGTTGCAGTAGTCATGGCAAGAGATGACTAGAGCATGGACTAGGGTTTTGGTAGTGGAAGCAGTAAGACAAGGCTGTATTTTTGCAATATCATGCAGAGTGAAGCGACAGGACTTGGCAAGAAGCTGCATCTGAGGTGTAAAGTGGAGGGAGGACTCAAAGATGAATCCCAGGCTATGCACCTGAAGGACAGGCTGGATGGCGAGTTGGTGACACCCTCAATGGAAATTGAGAAAGAAGAGGGAGGGGCATGTTTTTGGGGAAAGATGAGGAGTTCAGTCTTGGCCATATTAAGCTTGAGTTGGATCAAGCTGGGATGGTGAAACATCCAAGCAGAGATGTCAGAGAGACAGTCTGCAATACAAGATTGTATGGAGGGGGAGAGCATGGGGGCAGAGAGATAGAACTGAGTGTCATCAGCATACAGGTGATACTGGAAGCGTTGAGATTCAGTGAGTTTGCCCAGAGAACGCGTACAAAGGGAGAAGAGAAGAGGACCCAGGATAGAGCCTTGGGGAAGTCCCACAAAGAGAGGGAGCAATGCAGTGGAGGTACCAGCAAGAGAGACACTGAAGGAGCAGTTCAAGAGATACGAAGAGAACCAGTCGAAAACCGAGTCCTGGAAATCAAGGGAGTAAAATGAATCCAGGAGAAGGCCACCGTCAACAGCGTCAAATGCAGCAGAGAGATCAAGCAGGACAAGAATGAACTAAAGTCCCTCAGGCTTTGGTGATTTTTGCAAGGGCAGTCTCAGACGAGTGGAGAGGGCGGAAGCCCAATTGGAAGGGGTCAAGAGAGGAATTGGAAGAGAGGAGATCAAGCTCTCTCCAGGAGTTTAAAATCTAAGGACAGGAACGATATGGGGTGATAGTTGGAGGCATCGGAGGGGTCAAGGCATAGAATTGTCACGTACTGACATCACAATCTTCCTGCCCTTTTATTTGGGGGAATAATGTTCCTAAAATACTGCTGGTTTTTCCATCGAGGAAGAAGCTCCTTCCAAACACCAACATTTACTGATTTTTGTTTGTTAAGAAGAGCCCAGCCACTGTGGCTGCTTCACTGATGTGTTACTTAATAAATGTAGAACTGTTAATTTGTAACCTATGTTCTAAGCCAACAGTAATTTTACCTAATAATAAATAAATTATTGAAGATTAATTAAAATCTCTCCCAAATTTTAAATGCAGTGATCAGTGCTGAATCACGGGTAACATGCTCTCCCAGAAGTTCCAGAATCAAGAAGGGTCTCTGTGGCTCAGTCTCCCCAACCAATAAAATCATGAGAGCTGACAACTGTGGGGCAGCTAGATTTTAACAGGCCCGTAAAGATGCAATTTGCTCAGTGGATGGAGAGGACGCTAGTTCTCAGCATGGGCCTGGCCCCTAGGCCCCACTGTATTGAATGGGTGAAAACAGACAAGTGCCTCCCCACACATTACCCACTGATAACCAGTGGGTAATGTGTGGGGAAGCGCTTGTCTGTTTTCACCCAACGTGACTCACTCCCCCACCCCACTAAGAGCTGGCACCTGAGTTACCCACTTGGAGGATTGTGCTGTAAATCTAGGGGATGATAATAAACAGGACGATAACTCTGCTCGTGAGCTGTGGATGTCATGTGATTAGTTTGTAACAAAATGAATGGCTGGGGCCGGAGTGTGCCTGCCCCAGAAGCCGTGCCTGCCAGTCCAGAGCTTGTCATAGCAGGGAATGGAACTCTAGTTTCCAGCTACCACCCCAACTACTGGACTACCCTGCCTCTGTACAGCTGAATTCTTGTGATTTAATCTATATTTTGGCCAGTACAGAGGATGGGACAGAAAAGTAATTAATGAAAGCCAAATAAACCATCCAGTATTTTCTGGTTTGACTGATACTTTCTGATATGGCTAATAATCAAACATTTCCTGGTCTGTCAAATTTTGGGGTGTAAACTCCTGTTGGGAACATTTCCTGGGGTCATCCCCCCTCAAATTTAGTTTTTCAGGGCTGAGTCCTGACAAGCCCCCCACCCAAAATTAAGCCCTGTACCCACATCCCATGTGTGCCAACACCTAACATGCAGGGTGTGGGTGGGTGACAGGGATAATTGGGCTATCGCCAGTTGCCACTCCAGCGCCTTCCTCTGGCCCCCACTGTCTCCTTCTCTGAGATGGTGCTCAGCACGCTCCTTTCCTTGGCTGATACCCTCAGCAAATGGCACACCCTCATGTTGGACTGCACACCAGCAAGCGGGCATAGCTTAGCCCACACGGCATTCCCTGCTCTCCTTGGCAGGGGCACTGGATCGTGAGCACGTGCTCACAGTGGGAGGAAGGAAACCTATGAAACGGCCAGTGGCTGTTTGGGTGGCACTGGTTACCATGCCGTTTGTTTTCATCAGGCTCTGAGTGTTAGCCAGGGATCCAAGCAGGATATTTGCTCAGACTTGTAGTGTAGAGAAGACTGTGATGCTCTGTAGGCTTGTTCACACAATTGCATAACACAATAACCCTTGGGTTTAATCCTGCCCATTAAAATCAATGAGAGTTTTGTAACTGATTTCAGTGAGGTCATGATTATTGCCTTGAACACTGCTTTTGTTCACAAGGGTGCAGCCTTCCCCCATAAATCAACAGGAACCAGCCTTGACTTCAGTGAGGGTAGGATTACACCAAGGCAATAATCCACTTCAGAGTAGCTGCTTTGAAGCCATAAAGGTTTTAATGGGGCTACTCCAGAGCCAATGGTTTGTGTATCGTGGCCTAAAGCATAGTAAAAGGTGAGTTTATAACCCCTGAAGAAACACGAGGTAAAGTGAGGCTGATTTTTGCATTTGTAAATGAAAGTGAGTTAATGGGTAACTAACTAGCGCAGTCAACCTGGCCCAGAGACCCCTTCTCATAATGCAGTCATTTCATTTAGCCTCTGAAGATGGCCTCCTCAGTCTACATCTGTGTGAACACTTGCAAAGTGAGGTAGTTATTCCAGAGTAATTGTCACAGAAGTAACAACCCTGAGAGTAGTCTTATGCTGTGTGAACACAGTGGCTGCTGCAGTCCTCAAACCGAGGAATAGCCCCAGTGAAATTGCAGTTTTGGGGTGTGATCCGTGCTTCTTTGCCACTCGATAGAAAACTTCCATTGACTTTCATGAGGGGCGGACGGGATCGCACTCTATGAATCTGACTTGTTCAGGGCACATTTTTTTGCGGGGTTTCTGCCTCTCCTCTGTGCTTGTGCAGAGTGCCAACGTGCATCGCTGCCTCCCACCGGCTCAGTTACATCCCAGCTCCACCCAGGCTCCCTGCTGCTCCCCTCTCGCCATGCCCAGCCGCCGGGACTCCCTGGCGAGGCGCTGCCTGGCACGGCACGGGCACGGGCACGGCACGGCCCCGCCCCGCGGCAGCTCCGGTCCCGCCCAGCCGGTAATCAGGAAACAACTCCGCTGCCCTAGTGCTCCCTGTTCTAACAGGCGGCAGCCTCCCTCTGCAGAAGGGGCGATCACACAACCAGGGGAGCTGCTGGTGGCTGGGTCCTCCGGAGGCTCCAGGCTGGGGTAAGAACCGGCGGTGGCTCAGCGCTGAGAGGCAGGAGGCTGGGGCATCCGGTGAACAGCAGCAACAAGTTGGTCACGCGTGGGGGCCGCGATTCGAACCCCCACTGGCTCACTTTTGTAGCTGATTGCAAGGTCCCAGGGACTTCCTCAATTAGTGATGGGGGACTCGCCCCCCCGCCAATATTCGCCCTGAAAGGGATTGGCTGCTTAGTAGGCTCCCACCCCGCCTCGCCTCACCCTGTCTTGGTATTGCTCTCTGTTGCGTTGGGAGCCGTGTCATGACATTAGCGTGGGGGGCATGCAGGTCATTGGGATGAGAAGCTAGGCGTATAAAGCCAGCAAGAGTTAATCCTTGCCAGAGAAGCTGCCTACTAAAATTTGCGGACCACAGGATTTTAAGTGCTACACAGACGGGTGCACTGCTGGTGGCACCAACCATAACAGGGGGGCGTGTGTGTGTGTGAGAGAGAGAGAGAGAGAGAGAGAGAGAGAGAGTATCACAGCCAGCTATATAAACTGGGCATCAGACAGAGAAGTTTCTTTCTAAATCCCATTGAATTAGAAGCACAAGACTCATACTGACTCTTGTGTCACTGCCCCTATTGTATCATAAAAGCCCAGGGCCACATGATCCGCATCAGGAATAGTCCCATAATAACACCCTATAGAATAAATGGTTCTTTGATTGTGGCCCAGGAGGACTATAAAAAGTGTTGAGCTAAAACAGGAGAGGTGATACCACAAGCTCCCAACTGTGGGTTGGGACTCCAAATGGCATTGCACCATGTGCAGATGGGGTCATGATCCTGATTAGTACTTCTACTTTTTACATGTCTTTGTTGTGACTAACAATCTCCAAACGAGTCACACAGGCAAAATTTTGGGAACCACTGAGTAGACAACCTTTTGGTGTTCTTCTTTCTCTGGGGTGACTGAGTTATTAATTATTTATGAATTATTATTATTATTTATTGTTGTTGTTACTTATTATAGTGACAGTGATGTGCCTGGCACTGAACAATCATTAATTAAAGATGAGTGCTTGCCCTGGAGGGTTTACAATCTAGGAGGGAGAAGGGAACATAGGGAGAGAGAGGGAGACACATTCATGAAGTTGAGAAGTTGGGAGGTGTACGTGCTTAGTTGAGATATGGTGTAGAATATGATCCTGAATGACAGGACAGTAGAGGGAGTGTCAGCGAGTGAGCAGTTTGTGAGACAGAGGAGCTAGGGAAAACCTGAAGAAAGAGGTAGATTTTTAGGAGGAATTTGAAGGTCAGGAGGGAGGAAGGGAGGGAGAAGAGTTTTCAGAGAGAACATTCCAGGTATAAGGGTGGTGGTGGTGGGGGAATGTGACAAGGGGCAAGCATCGTTTAGGAAGCAGGAGACTCGGACGAGGGAGGTTGGTGGTAGCAGAGGAGGAGCAAAGTTCCTAAGTAGGAACACAGCATGAAATAAGAGCGGAATCAGGGACAAGGATGCGCGAACAGAACGGTTGTTAGGCCGTTTGGCCCCAAAACCTAGTTCGAGTTCGGGGGTTCGGTCCAGCGGAGTTCGGTCCCGCCAAACGTTCGGCGGAGCTCGGTGCTGCTGGGAGGCTTGGGGTGCTCCAGGGACCCCCAGGGGTGCCTGTGGTGGCATGGCAGGCTGTCGGAGAGCCAGCAGCAGAGACCAGGAAGGCTTGGCACTTGGCCCCTGGGGGTGCCCATGGCACCAAGGCTGGCCGTTTGAGACCCAGTGGCAGCAGCAGAGGCTGGGAAGGCTTGGGGCTTGGTGGCTGGCCTGGCACCCCTACTTGGCCGGGCATTGCAGGATGGCAGGCCTCCAGTTCTGCTTGCTCTATGCTGGCTGGGTTCTCCATTTCTAGTCACCATCATGGCAGGCAGTGGCTGGCTGGCTGGCCGGCCATGTGAATCACCACCGGGCAAGGCTACTTGACCAATTTGTAGAAGAGTTGGTTGAGATCTGGCAAGTAGGATGCCAGCCTGCAATGCCCGGACCTGTATGGGTGCTGTGCCAGCCACCAAGCCCTGGCCGGGCCTCTTCCCTGCCTGTAACGTAGGCCCCAGAACCCTGATGGTGGGTCCTGGGGCTGGAGAAGCTGATTCTTGAAGTGGTGGAATGACAGCTCCCCGTGAGTGGAATGAGGGCCCCAGAACACTGACGGTGGGTCCTTGAACAGGAGTGGCAGCTTCTGGATGACGTGGATGGACAGCCCTCCCTGCCTGGAACGTAGGCCCCAGAACCCTGAGGGTGGGACCTGGGACTGGAGTGGCAGCTTCTGGCTGATGTGGAATGACAGCCCTCCCTGCCTGTAACATAGGCCCCAGAACCCTGACAGTGAGACCTGGAGAGGCTGGCTGTTTCTTGATGCAGTGGAATGACAGCTCCCTGTGAGCGGAATGATGGCCCCAGAACCCTGACAGTGGGTCCCGGGGCTGGAGTGGCAGCTTCTGGATGAAGTGGAACAACAGCCCTCCCTGCCTGTAAAGTAGGCCCCAGAACCCTGACCATGGGTCTTGGGGATGGCTGCTTCTTGATGCAGTGGAATGACAGCTCCCCGTGAGCGGAATGATGGCCCCAGAACCCTGATGGTGGGTCCTGAGGCTGGAGTGACTGATTCTTGATATGGCAGGATGACAGTGGCAGGAGGGGTCCCAAAGCAGGGTATAGGTGGGCCCTGATTCAGGCGGAAGTCATGGACGGCCCGCCCCAATTCTTGGAACATTGAGAAGGCACCAGGGCAACCGCCTTAGCCGTCAGCTTCTTGCTCTGAGGGCCTACCCCTGGATAATTTCCTACCCCTGGATTATTTCCTCCAGCCTCCTGAGGAGACTCTGGACCAGAGCTGTGTCCCTGGATAAACCTTAATCAGACCCATTATCACCTGTACCCTTAGTCTGGTACCGATATTCCCTTTTCCAAAGTCATTTCCTCTGAAGTGAGGAGACTGAGAGCTAATATTTAAAGCCCCCAGAGGAGCCTCTCCTAGGAAGCAGCCGGGGAAGCAACAGATAATCGGGCACTAGGTAGCAGCACCTCCTACTTTCCCAACACTCCTGGACTCACGGTGATTGACAAGCTCCTCTTGGCTATTTCCTCACCTGCCTCAGTGATGATGCTGGATACCTCCTCTAAGTCTGACTCACTGTCTGTGTCCAACAGGAGCAGAGCTGCCTCTCCCTGGGCCATTCTGTAAGCGAATAAGGACCCTCCACCTGGGTTGGCAAGCAATCGCATCCACCGCAAAGAGCTGATGGTCTCTGACTCAGTCACGGCCAGGAACGGTCTCAGCACAAAGACTGTGTGAGTCAGGATCTCCCATTCTGCCCCATTGTACCCTGGAGGTGCCCCGCTGTCCGTCACCAGTTGAACCTGATGCAAGGCGGCTTTCATGATCATCTCTGCCAAATATCAGAAAAATGTGATAAATTTTATATGCCTGCACAGCATATGCAGAGAAGGAGCCTATGCCAGGGATTCTCTTATGTGTCACTGTGGTATAAGATCAGTTTATGATGTCAATTGGCCAGCAGAAATGTCAACCAAATATCCTCATTCTGTGCTGTGACCATCACAACTTCTCTCCCCCACTTTACTGGGAACTCAGAAGCATCTGTTTAGGAAAGAGCCAATAGAGATTCTCTTATGTCCTCTGTCACAGTGCTGCAGGATGTGATTGTGATGATAATTGGCCAGCCTGGATGTATAAACGGTGTCTCCTGATTTTTGGGATGCTATCCCCAAAGTCCCAGTTATGTCCCTTCTATGCCCAGCTCCGGGATGCCCCCTGTGCCCGCCTCAAAGCCACTACCGATTGGTCCTGTAAAGCTGGAAGCATGCAGTAATTGGCCAGTTAATGTGTCTGTCAGTCTTTTGGGTTGCTCCACATCCTCCCTCCTACAGCAGCACCAGCAGCAGGAGGAGTACCCCTATTGCCAGTAGCAGCAGCATTTCATATGTACAGGCCACTCTGGTGATCATGGAAGAGTGGCAGACATGGCAGGTTGGCAGCACTGGCAGACAGTGAAGTGGAACGACAGCCCTCCCTGCCTGTAATGTAGGCCCCAGAACCCTGACGGTGGGACCTGGGGTGGGAGTGGCTGGCTATTTCTTGATGCAGTGGAATGACAGCTCCCCATGGGCGGAATAACATAAGAACCTAAGAAGTGCCATACTGGGTCAGACCAACGGTCCATCGAGCCCAGTATCCTGTCTCAGACAGTGGCCAATCACAGGGGCCCGGAAGAAGCACCCAACATGTCACCATGCTATCCATTCCCTCTGGGTCATCCCCAGGCTCCCGACTGTAAAGGGTTTTGTTCCCCAATCCTATCTGGCTAATAGCTGCTAATGGAACTATCTTTCAGAAACTTGTCCAAACCTCTTTTAAACTCAGCTATATTTGCTGGCCTTGACCACCTCCTCTGGCAGTAAATTCCACAACCTAATTGTATGCTGAGTGAAAAAATACTTTCTTTTGTCTGTTTTTACTCTGCCACCTGTGAGTTTCATGGAGTGTCCCCTAGTTTTAGTACTAGTTGAGAGGGTAAATAACCGTTCCCTGTTTACAAGTTCCACACCACTCATGATTTTATAGACCTCTATCATATCTCCTCTCAGCCGTCTCTTTTCCAAGCTGAAGAGCCCCAACCTATCAAGTCTCTCATACGGGTGCTGTTCCATACCCTGGATCATTTTTGTTGCCCTTCTCTGCACCATTTCTAGTTCCGCTGTCTTTTTTGAGATGGGGCGACCAGAACTGCACACAATATTCAAGGAGCGGTCGCACCATTGATTTGTATAGAGGCATGATGACATCCTCAGTTTTATTCTCTATGCCCTTGCAGATAATTCCTAACATTTTATTTGCTTTTTTGACCGCTGCGGCACACTGGGCTGAGGATTTCAGTGTATTATCCACAATCACTCC
>QEPC01006122.1:1881130-1904920 GCA_003113815.1 Sphenodon punctatus | reverse complement strand
GTGGAATGACGGCCTGTGGAGTTTGGGGTGTGGTGATGGGTTCGGGCTGCTGCCTGCTGCCACTCCCTCCACCACCTCTCCCATGTGCCCCATTGCCCGCCTTACGGACAGCAGACCAGCCTCTCCTGCTTCCCTTCTCCATGTCTTCCAACCCAAAGAATGCACTTGGAAATATATATATATTCAAATTTGTAATCTAATATATATATTTACACTAACTCTAACTGCTATTAACTATTCTAAAACCTATGGAACTAAATGGAATATATCTACAAAGGTCTAGTCCTACAAACACACTATAAAATATTAAAACTGAATCACTACACACTATATCTATCTATCTCTATAACTAAGCTAACTCCTACAACTATCTAATCTAATCTTATCTTATCTATCTATCTATACACAGGGATGGGAGGAGGGAACACAGACAGCTCACAACAAACAACACAGGGAGGGGTACAAAACTGATATGAAACCTAAATCAATCTAATGCTACTCTAAATAAATCCAAAAACAGGTGAAGGGACTCAGGGATGGAATATATAAAGGGAGGAGGGAAGGATTCAATGGAGGGTTAGGGAAAAAGAACACAGGGAGGGGTAAAAAAATAACACCTAAATCTATCTAATCTAATCTAAATAAATGAAACTATGGAGGTAAAGGTGTGGGAATGGGTGAAATAGGAGGAGGATGGCAATGGATTGGGAGGAATACAAACTGCTGGGAGAGGGACACTTCTGTAAATGCCTGCTGACAGGATCAGTGGCTAGCTCAGAAGGGGCAGGGCAGTGACTTTTGTTACTTGCTGCGCCTGCCTTACCACAAGCCCCGTTGGCTCCATGCAGCCTCCCTGTGGCCAATCGCAGACTGTGAAGCTGGGTGAGCGGAGGAAAAGAGGGATGGTGATTGGGCAGGCTGGCTGCTAGTCCAAGTCTTTCCACCCCTGGCACCAGGAAGTCTGCTCCTCAGCTGGCCTCCCCTCCCTGGGCCGTCCAACCCTGTTTTTCCCACCCGAACACGGCCGAACGCTGCCGAACTGTTTGGCTGCTTCCGCATTCGGTTCGGCCGTCCGAACAGGTCGAGTTCGGGCTGAACACCGAACGGTGTTCGCACATCCCTAATCAGGGGGTATAAATGGGAGTGTTGGCCTTTACCCACATTCCAGTATTTCTCACTCAAGGCTACTTTTGCCTGCCTTTCTTGTGCAACAGAGTTGGGGCTCAGTTATGCAAAGACTACGCCACTATTTAAAACAGCACAAGCTGTGAACACTAACAGTGTACTAATGTTGTTGGTGTTCTTACTGCATATACACAGGGACTGTGCCCTAACTCCTTAAATCCCAGGGGGTCTCCTCCCCTGCAGTTTTCAGGGTAATCCCCACCTTCATGTCAGTAGCTCAGCAGGTTGGTGCAGGAACACTCTCCTTCTGTGAAAGTTTGACTAACTGGTAATTCAAATAATCCAGGATCCAGGTGTCCACCCAATCCTTCTCCTTCTGAATCAGACTTGAGCAACATGCTAATGAGTCATAATCATACTGTGTCTAGCCTTATGAGCAATGTACACACATGAGGCAATTTTATTTTGCGAATTTACAATAGGAGACATGTTTTTAAAGGATTCTCTTTCTTTTTGTAGCTCCTTTAAGGGTGCAGTGCTCAATATATGTTTTGCCATTGACTTCAGTGGGTTATTGCAGTCCATGTTCCAAACTGGGCTGGAACCAGCAAGTGCAGGCTTTGTGACCACATGTGTTGCCCCCCCCCCCCACCCCCAAGGACGTGAATCAGGAATAAACTTGAAATGAGTATATTTGGGAAAGCACAGGGCCTCAAATTGGGGGAACTCAAGCCTAAAGAGGTAAGGGCGTAGGTATAATAGGGACAGGCAGTGCAACTACACCAGGGTCCATGAACCGAGAAAAGGGGTTGGGGCGCAGGATCCCTGGTGCAGCTACCTCCCTTTTTCTAATGGGCAAGTCAGCCTGCATCTATCAAACATTCCTCTTTTTACGAAAAATTTCACACGGGGTCCCAGTTTCCCTAGAAAGGTCACTGGTTGATTCCAAATACAATGTTTTGGATAGTTAAAGCTTCTTGCCCAGGTTGTACAATTTCACTTACTTTGTATCTTACGTGAGATTTTGTAACTTGTGCATGTGCCTTTTCTCATTCGGCAGTGAAATTAATGTGAGTTTCATCATGACTGATGTCAGGGCAGGGAAATCCAGCTCTGACATCTTTACATGAGTTCTGTATTATGTGAGATTGGAATGTGTGAATGGGGTGAGTTCTGTATTGCGTGAGACTGGAATGTGTGCATGGGGCGGATTAAACGTGAATTTAACTTATGCAAAAATTACAAAGTGTGCATGGATCTTTTAAGGTCCCCTGTAACAGATCCCTTAAAGTCACATGACTTTGCACAGGGGTAAAAACTGGAAAGAAAATAACGTGGGCATGCAGCCCAGCAGGAATCTTACATTATTGCATTTTCGCATGGGATAGAATCTCACGTGAAAATCAGCACGTGGGCAAGCCACCTAAGTGAACACTGACCAGCTGTTCAGATCTGTGGGTGTGGAGACCTGAGGTTAGTCGTTTATGTTTGAAAACCTCGATACAGGCACATTGCAAATTGTATTAGATTGGAAGAAGCCTGCTGGACAGAGCTGCCCAAGACTGGTTTCTCAGAGGGGCCTCAGGAATGGACAGTCTCTTGGAGAAGAAGTCTGAAAAACAGGCAGAGCTGGATGGAACCAGAGAAGTTAGGCCTGCTGGAAGGGAGCCCCAGAAGGCAGGGATTTGAGTTTATGTGTTAAAATTATTTCAAGAAATAAATGCACCCCAGGAAGAGAATTAAATTAAGAACCAGGGTGTGTCTGCTAAGCAGAAATCGAGGCCCCAGGGTATAGAACATTTAATTTCATTTATTTCATTTAGTTTATTTAAACTAATATTCCACCCTTCCCCTCAGGATGAGTTGCAACATAAAAACCATATAAAAATAGAATATATAATTATATAAAAATTCCCTAGATACCCTCACTCCAACCCCTATCCCTGCCATGTGCCAAACACTTGGCCAAAAAGAAAAGTCTTACATTTGGAGCAGCTCGGTCAGGGCATGAAATTTCAGATCAAACTCCAGGAGCCAAAAAATAAATTTTAAAAAATTCAGTCACCAGACTTTATCCTGATATTAAACTGTTCTTGCCCCAATACACCCCTCAGCCAGTTGCCAGCCTCAGTTTTCTGGGCACAAATGGCTCCCAGGCACCTGCAAATTTTTGTGCCCCAAGCTCAATGCTATTCCACCATAGTGTCAGGATAAATGCAGGGGCCAGACTCCATGTGTATCTTGCCTGGCTGAAGTGCAGGAGACCAGGAGGAAAAGCTACATATCTCTGCACTTAGTGCCGCCCACTCAAATTTGCCTACAAGAAAGTACTGAGGCTATTTTACTTCCATCTTACAAATCCACCATTACCAAAAATTTGTGTTTCCTTTAAACTTTCCCGAGTCAGCTTCCTATCGAAAATCAAATTTCAGGAACAAGAAGTTCCTTCCTGCTAGAGATGGAGAAAGAATTTGATAATGGAAATTGCCCTCAGGCTGGAATGTCAAGTAAGCTGGAAGAGTCAAACCTGGACCCTTCTAGAAATAGCATTCACCCAGCTGAAGAGAAAGACATGACTTCTTTCCCTGGGGACTTGGAAAACAACGGCCAGTTCAAAGCTGGTAAAGATGCACACAGGAAGAAGCTCTGTGGATATTTAAATAAATTTTCTGCCAAGGGACGAATCAAGGCCTGGAAGTCTCGCTGGTTCTCGTATGATGAACAGAAATGCCACTTGGCTTACTACAGGACCGCTCAGGACATTAACCCTTTGGGGAACATCGATATCTCTACTGCTTCCTTTGACTGTAAGGTGGGAGAAGATGAGAGGGTCTTTGAAATCAGGACTCCAAGCAAAGCTTATATCCTTAAGGTAAGTGGAGGGGAGCTGCTGCTGAGTTCTGTTTGGGACTGTTGGTATGAAGAGTCATTAAAATGAGCCAATAGGAAGCTTTAATTGCCACTATGTGATCGCGCCCCCCCACCCCACCCCCCCACCCCTTTCTAAGGTCTGTTTTTCTCACTTATACATCAACTTCAGTGCAGCTTCATGGTTTCCAGTGGGGTTGCACCAAGGAGTGATCAGGAGTAAGTGATAGCAGAATCACAACTTTAGGTTAAAAAGAAAACAAGGTCGGGGACTTCTTGCTTCAGAATGTAATGTTTCTAATTCCGGGCAAGGTTTCCTGGACTAGGGCGGTCACAGCCAATGAACCAAGCAGATTTGGGTGGGTGGGAGGCAGAGGGTTGTTTACAAAGGACTAAATTCAGCACCGATCTTGCTCAGTCCCATTAAGATCAATGGGTGAGTCAGCCAGAACTCCCCTCTAAAAGATGTATAGTTACATCCAATTACAATCAAGAGTCCCATCCTATGTCCTCCAGTCATGTACACCCCAGTCTGAAAATGTCCCTGGAACCAGGAACACGGAGGAAGCTGGTTTGGAATTAGGAGATCAAGATCAAGAGATCAAGATACAAGCCCTGTCTAGGGTGGCCACCTATGCACATTTTTACGGAACACTTATGAAAAATACATGTTGCAGGGCCTTCATTGGCACCTAAGACACCAACGGAGGACCTGCAAGGTGTATTTTTCATAAGTGTTCCTTAAATATTTGCAAAGATGACAACACTAGCCCTGTCCCACAACACACTCAGGGTCCTGGCACCCAGCAGCATGGACTCACATTCCCACTCCCTCCTGCCAGACACTGCTTTCTGCCTGCCCAGGATCTCATTCCAGATTGGACAGAAGGCAGAGCTGCACCGATACTCTCTCCTCTCCCACCCCGCCCCTCTCCTCAACTAATGGTAGCAAGTGACAGCTGGATGGGAAGTGGAGTAACAGTGACAGCATGGGGGCGAGAGCGGGAGATCCTAGTGTCAGGGGAGAGGAGGTAATGGGGCTCTGGGGATCCTCTCCTTCCCCTTGCTGCCATTGCTCCTTCCACAGCTGCTCCTTCCAGCAGAGTGGAACTCAACAGTGGCAGAAGCTGAGGAGGAGCAGAGCCAGATGAGGGAAGCAGTTCTAATCCTGTTACAGCTTGCTTGGGAAGGGGACTATGGAGGTGTGGCTGCTGCTTGTGCTGGTGCAGATTCCTGCATTACGCTGCTAGAAATGCTCAGGGAAGATTCCTGACAAGAGCTAACTGAGGGTGGGAGACCCTGGTTTACATTAACCCCACAGGTTTCTAGTCCCCTGACAAAGAGTGTCTGCAGATGGACAGCACCCACGGTCTGCTCTGCCTCACCCCTGGGCGGGCCATCCGTTTAAAGGCAGCCCACCAGATGTACAGGTAGAGCTCAGGCTGTCCCTGCTCTGGAACATCCCGGAGCATTGCCAGCAGAGTGGGCAGCCCAAACTTGTGTCACTGACCGGAGGTGGGGCTGCTGTCCATCTGCTCAGCGGATGGACGTTGGAGCTCTGCTTTCGCCTGAGGGTTGCCCCGGGCAACACCATAGCGCTGTGGATGCTCTAGTCCACAACTGTATGGTGGGTGGGGAGGGGTGATGCACAGGTAGACTGTGGGCTGCGGCAGCTGCCGGGTCATTTAAACCTGACCCACGTGGGGCTGCAAGCAGGCAGATGTGGGGGTCACTCCCGGACCTGCTCTGGAGGAGAGCACCCCTGCATCTGTGTGAAAACACACAAAGTGCTCTATCTGGATCTTTGAGGATAGAGGTCTGCTTCTGCCATGCAAAGCCTCGTATTTGGCTATTGCAGTTTACCGCTGAGGGCAGCACCCTGCTCTATGGGATGATAGGAGTGGTGTGGAACAAGTAAATGAGGAGTTGTTATTTACCGTCTCAAATAGTACTAGAACTAGGGGAGGTACTCCATTAAACTAAATAGGAGCAGATTTTAAAAAAGCAAAAGGCCAGTAGCATAGCTGGGTTTAAATAAGGATGGGATAAGTTCTTGGAGGAGAGGTCCATGAATGGCTATTACACCGTTTTTAGACGAGGCGCTGCAGAAGCGCCTCCCGAGCTGCGTGCCTCCCGAGCTGCCGGCTGCGCTGTCGGAAGTGACGTTCTCCCCGTTGCCGGCAATGGCGGCGGCCGGAGATGCGGTGCTTTGCAGAGGCGTGTTCTAGAGACCTCAATTTTCAGGTCTCTAGAATGAGCCTCTGCAAAGCGCTGCGTCTCCGGCCACCGCCGTTACCGGCAACGGGGAGAACATCACTTCCGGCAGCGCAGCCGGCTTCTGTCTTAACGCGCGGCTCAGGAGGCGCTTCTGCAACGCCTCATCTAAAAATGGTCTTAGTCAAGTGGGTTGGGGGATGGATCCTCTGGCTGTTCGGAGCTGGGAGTGTACCAGAAGGGAGTGGATCACTCCATTATGATCTGTTGTGTACTTCTGGTTGGCCAGAAGTCGGATGGATGCTGAGCTGGGCTGGATGGACCACTGATTTGACCTAATATAATAATAATAATAATTAATAATCAATAATATTTATTTTTATCTAGCGCCCCCCCCCCCTGCCCTGGCACTCAGAGCGCTTTACGTATAACAGAACTTTTAATCCTCACAACAACCCTGTGAGGTAGGTTAGGTTGGGAGAACATTGCTGCTGGCCCAAGGTCACCCAATGAGTTTCTGGCTAGGGTGAGACTTGAATCCACGGTCCCCCCTCCCCTGATTTTTTTAGGCTCTTATATAGTATTTCACTGGATGGCCTGTTTGGGGGCGAGCAAGTTCCCACATCTCTGTCAGTTTGTGGGGCTAAGGCTGTCTCTTATACACATCTAGATGTGTATAAGAGACAGGGAGAACCCATGTTAACTGCTTCTTTGTGAACCCTCCAGGCAGTCAGCACACAGGCAATGATGTACTGGCTACAGCAGCTGCAGATCAAGCGTTGGGAGTTTTGCAATAGCCAGCCGGGGCTTCCTGTGGCGAGTATCATTGTCTCAGCCTTGTCTGGGTATGAGCCTCTGCCCGACTGCAGTAAGTAGGGGGAGGGTGTGTGTGTGTGTGTGTGTGTGTGTAACTCTTCCCCAGTGAGAAGTTTGTTCCTCTCAATAGCTCTGTCTCTTTACACCAGTGGTTCTCAGACTGGAAGGTATGGAATGTATTCTGGGGGAGCAAAAGGTGGGGCACAGCTACTATGCCAAACCCTGTCAATGAGCTTGGGGAGAGGGGGGGTTTCCAAAAGTGGCAGCCTCCAGTCAATTTATGTTCCAGACGTGGACAAACCAGCACCCTGTTAGAAAGCTCCTCAGCTTAGCTACTCTAAAGGAGGGAGGTTGCAGAAGCAGCAACTGGACAAGACACAGCTGGGCAAGGAATTAACAAGAAGCAGTGCATCTGAACAAGGACGAACTGGGGAAACTAGGTCATAAGGCACAAGCTAGAACACCATGGGAAGCAGAAAGGAGACTAAGCCACAGCCAGGGAAGAGCTGTGCCAAAGACAGTCATTAGCCAGAGAACGACCAGGTTAGAAGGGCTAACATGGGGGTTATCCCACTAAGTCATAGACACAAAAACAAGACAATAACAGAACAAGAGGGTGTGAGGAATGGGGATGGCCGGGGGGGGGGAACAGGTGTGCCGACACCTACCTATAATATATCCCTCAGGATCGTAAATGGCTTGTTGAGGTATATACCCCCGAGCCTAGATCATCACAGCGAGGCGAAGCGCTATGCCCAAACCACGTAGGGTTTCCACACACATAAGAAGGACAATGACACGTGACTAACACCCGCACAGGAACCAGGACCAAGGGACGAGGGTGTGTGGGTGTGTGCAGTGGTTTGGGGGAGCAAGTGCGAGGTCCCCAAGGGGAAGGGCGAAGAGGGGGATAGGACAATCACACCGAGGGGGGAGCCAGGCCACCAGAGGGTGAGGTCTATATAGGTGGGGTTCAAATACTTACAGTGCACACAAATCACTCTACACGCTCTCTCTCTCTCTCTCACACACAATGACAAGTTGTCTGGATACAAGCACGGAAAACCAAGGGGCCGGTCTCACAGGCACAAGGCACTGATCACCAGCAAGTGGGGAAGTCAGGGCACTCCTTTTATCCCCTGCATCCTGTAAGGCATGCTGATGTAGGCGCTCTGAGCACCGGAGCAGTACTGCGGGGGGCATAGCCATGGTCACCGGGTGTGAAGTGCCCGGGTGGGGCTGAGCTCTTTCAGCTGTGCTGCTCAGCTTCGCCGCTGCTTGAGATGCAGGCGGTGGAGTGGCTGCATCCTGGGGGCACTCTTCCCTCACCTACTGTGTCCCTGCTGGCCCCCCTATTGCCTGCGCTGAAGCTGCTGCTGTGGATCCCGGAGAAGGAGCCCCTCCAGGAGATCCGCTGCTATCTGGGCCCCAGCAGGTACGGAATCACCAGCAGGCCCCTGGGTAGACCCTTCCCAAAACCCTAAGGCCCTGACAGAGGGACAGCTAAGGAGACAGGGACAGGAACTGTGTCTACACACAGTATAGTGCAGTGCCTTGCTCCCTCTGTTCATTACCCCAATCCTTTGGTAGTACTGTGTGTATCCCAATTCTTCTTTCCCTGGATTGTCATCTCTCAGCTCTGGTATGTTGCACTTCTCCCATTGTGTGCGTGTGTCTCTTCCTCCCTCAGCCCTTGTGTGCATTGCCATCTTTAGACCAAGACTCGACAAGAGTGATACAACCTGGACATCAGGAACAGAAAACAGAATCTGGACGACAACACATATCAGGCTGGAGCACTGAGGGAAGATGTTCCACCAGCTACTACTGCTCCCAGCATGCCTTAAATACAGCTGGGAGCCAATCAGGAAGCTGGATGGGCATGGCCTCTAATACAGAATAGAGAGGGAAGAATACCAAAACCTTTACCCAGCTAAGTAAGGTGGTGGCACAGAGGCAAAAAGCCAGTCTCCTTTACATCCAGGGTTGGGGGTTTGAAGCCTGACCCTAACACAGGTGTTCTTTCCTGCCACACTCTGCCCACCAGCCCTCCCTTCCCAGTATCCTGTCCACTGTCATGACGCGCAGCTGTGGCAAACTATGGGAAGAAGAACCCACCCCAGGTGTTTCTTTCTTCTGGGCTACTCTCACCCCAGGTAGTGGTCCAGTGCCTACTAACCCAGCCCACCCACAGGGATGTATGCCTGTCAGCACTTTGCGGCTGGAATTAACCTTTTGCTATGTACAGAATGCTGAGTTTATTAGATATGTATTAGTTGAAAATTTAGCTGATCGCAGCACAAACACATCTTACTGGCAGCTAGTAAGGAAGGCGCATGTAATACAGAAGACAAGATGGTGCATGTTCCCTTGGCTTGATGATGGCCCATTAAGCTCAAGGGAATATAACCAGTAGCAGTCTCTTACTAATGGCTGCTGAGGGCTGTTAGCCCAGTGCTACATCAAAGGCAATGTTTTGGGCTCAGCAGGCTGCCTGAGCATAATTGTTTGGATTACCCAGGGTCCTGACTCTCCTGCTCGATACCTCTTCCCTTGCTCAGAGAAGCGGGACTCCTAACAGCCTTGGTCTGGGCAGGTATCAGCCAGGCTGGAGATATTGTTGGGTGAGAACAGGACTCAGGCATGGGGAAGGAGAGTGCTGAAGTGGTTGAGCCTGTCCTCTTGGCCCCTGCCTGTGCCAGTGCCTGGGAGCAGGTTAGAAAGGCAGATCCCACACTCGAATGTCACTCACCTGGGTCCTCCTTGCATGGCTCTCTGTGTTGTTCACAGTCTCTGCCCAGGCAGGTCTGGCAGCTCTTCCCAGGTGAGGATACCCACCCACCCACTGCCCACTTCCTTTTCACTCCCAGCTGGTGGGTTGAGGCAGCAGCAATTTGAGGCATTCCTCCCAGGAAACTCCCAGGGGGCAGGGTTGTGTCAAGGGACAGGAAAAGATGAACCAGCCCTTGTTAGACTCCTGCCATGGTCCCTTCCCACTCCCCTGACCCTCAGGCTTCCCCTGTCCCTGTGAGGAGTGGGTTGGTCAAGCAGCAGCCTCCCATCTAGATTCCCCAGTCTGGAGTCCATTAGCCACTGGGGATCTCCCAGCCTCCTTAATCTCTCCACCCCTCCCAAGCAGGGATTCTTGGCTGGGCCTGCATTGATCTGCCAGAGTCACCTGCAGCCCCTGAAATTTACAAATTTTACAAACCCTGAAATGAGAGACACCCCCCCCCCCCCGGCTTCTTAAAATGCCAAAATCCAATACACTCTTTCACTCAGAATCCAATACGCTATTAACCCAGATTAATAGTAATCAATAACAACCATGCCCTGGGCTGTTAATGAGTTGACAATGGCCCACTAAGCTCAAGGGAATATAGCCCCTGGCAGTCTCTTACTAATGGCTATTGGCAGCTGTTAGTCCAGTGCTACATCAAAGTCAGCTTTTCGGCTCAGCAGGCTGCCTGAGTATTTTTGTTTGTCTGGTTCATGGATGTGTTGTCCAAGTGGTCTGTGAAGAACCATGACACCCCCATCTTCATCCAGTCCCCTTGGAGAAGGCTACGCATGAGTAGAATGGGCATGGCAGCCATTTTGTGCATAAACAGCATTTTAATTTTTTTCTCAATATTCTTGCAAGATATCAAAAAGTTACCAAGAGCTTGTCGAGAGCTAGGTAATGTTTCTTGATTCTCATGAGAATCTCGCGAGAATCAGAACAGTTCTCGTTTCAGCCCCAGAACTAACATCTTGTTTGGTAACACCCATTATTTCCGAGTGAGTGGAAGTAATAATTCCCCTCCATTTAGCACTGATCAGACCTCACCTGGAATAGTGTGTCCAGTTTGTGGCATCTCATTTTAAGAAGGAGCAGGTTCAGAGGAAATTGGAGCAGGTTCAGAGGAAGCAAAACTTATGAGGAAAGGTTGAAGGAACTGGGTATGATTAGCCTGGTGTAGAGAAGATTAAGGGGAAACATGATAGTGGTCTTCAAATATCTCAAGGACTTTCACCAAGAAGATGGCAAGGAGCTATTCTGCGTCGCTACAGAGAGCAGAACTAGAAATAATGGGCTCATGTTACAGGAAAGCAGATTTCAGTTAAATGTCAGAAAACATTTCCTAACACTCAGAGCTGTGCGGCCATGGAACAAGTTTCCTAAGGGCCGGGGTGCGGGGCGGGGGGTCATAGACTCTGTCACTGGAGTTTTTCAAAAAGAGTCTGGATGGGCTTTTGTCAAGGATGTTGTAGCTGTAGTCATCCTGCATCCAAGCAGGGGGTTGGACTCAATAACCCTTGAGGTTCTTTCAAGTTCTGTGATTCTATGAACAGGGAATGCCAGGCTGATCATCAGGAGACTATCACGTGGCTGAATTTTCTCTTGAATTAATCCCTTGAGTGAGTGCCCCTCCTGAGAGAACTGGCTGACTGTGCTGCTTTCTGCTTCTCTACTAAACCCCGCTTTGGGAATCATTCAGCACTTGCACTGTACTCCCCGCTGTACAAACAGTTAAAAGCCAGGTAGGATGTTGCCAATTCCTGATCAGACCTATGGGGCTTTAGCAAGAGTACTTCAGCAGCCTCCGTCCTTTGTTCTTTCCGGCCTGCCTCGTGCAAAGCTACCTGGAGCCTGAAAGCCACTGAGCTCAACTGTACCAGCAATTACAGTTCTCTCTGCCAAAATAGGAGGACAGTTGCTGTATGGGGCTCATCACTGGGGCCTGGATAAAATCTTGGACATTGAGAGGGTGCAATCTACATTTTTGAAAAGATTACTGAAACGTCCTCCAGGTACTTGTAACGCAGCGCTTAGAAGAGAGACAGGTAGAGTTTCTGTGGCATGCCTTCCTTATCTGGCGTGCAGCATTGAATTACTGGCTCAGACTGTCTTTCTTAAATCCGGAAGACTTTTGGCCATTGATTTTTTCTGATAGTTTTGCTTGCATCTGGATTACCAAACTACAGGACAAGATCAAATATATGGGGCTTTCTGTCCCTTATTTAATATCACAGGGATATGCAAAGGCCAAAGTGGAAGTTCTCCAAAGACTTTTAGATTTTGAATATCAAAATGAGACAATGATACGAGAGGCAAGATCTCTCGTTGGCTATCTACCTGTAATGCCCCAGGGGAAGTTCAGCGCAAAATATCTTGTCAGTCTCCTTTCTCCTTCACAGAGAGCTATGTTTCTCAGGGCAAGGCTAAATATTTTACCATCTGCCCTGTTAGAGGGCTGGTACAAGGGTGTCCCACTTTATTTAAAAGTTTGCCCTTGTGGATCAGGTGAGGTGGAAACAGTTGCCCATATTCTACTGTACTTCAGATTATATGTTGGCACTGGAGAGAGGCTACTTTCCCCTTTAATAAAATCCTTAGCAGGAAATTCACAGGAGGTTTATGTCTCTTTTTTATTGGCTGATAGTATTCCAGCCATTCTTAAATCCGGATGGGAAAACATTTCTTAAATCCAGAAGAATTTCTTAAATCCGGAAGGCTTTTTGCTATTGATGTTGCAAAATTCTTGGCATATGCGTGTAGGACTAGAACACAATATCTCAAGGATTGGGGACTGGAATAGGTCAGTTTATCTAAATGTTTTTTAGTTATTCATCCTCCTGTGGAATACATAACTAAGGAGCAGTTGTTTTGTCTGTGTATTTTTATTTTTGTATGATTTTATTTTGTTGTTTTCTCTTTGTTTGTATATATGCCATGACCTTTGGTCAAGCATTTCAATAAATTCATTCATTCATTCACTGAGCTCAACTGAGGATTCTGCAGCTTAATCTTTCCTCTGAATTTCTAGCTGAAGCAGAAGAGGAAGAGCTTATGCCAACTGTGAAAACGCCTACCACCTTGGTAGGTGTAAAGGCAGCTTCTCTGCCAGCACCCCAGGCTTTCACTGCTCTCCAGAACATCTCCCTCAAGCATCCTTGGATTGAGATACAGTAAGTGCTTGCTGTAGGGGAGGCTAGTGGGATGGACAGCCCCATGGCAGTCTAGCTAAGAAAAGAACTGCTACAGTATGAGACAGGAACCTGAAGCACACAGGGCAGGAAACAGACGTTTTGAGAGATGTTTCCTTCCCTCTCTTCAAAGTGGGTAAATAATACACAGAGCTGTTATTTGTCCCATGTTTTAAGGGCTATCCCTTACTTTAAAGGAGAAGGAACACCTCCATAAAGCACAGCCGGCATTCCTTATTTTAGAGCTGCACAGCTCCATGATGTGCCTTATTTTGGAAGTTTTGATCTAGCAATCTAAGGCCGCTTTTAGACAAGACACATTTGCACGTGATTGTTAAAAAATGTGCTTGTTTTAATGCTCGTTTAAACACCTAAACCATTTTAAATGTGTATTTGCCGTGAACGTGTAAAAGCCCAAACCATTTTGAATGTGTATTTGCCGTGAACGTGTAAAAGCCAAAACCGTTTTGAATGTGGTTTTTAAATAATGCGCATTTTTAAAAACCGGTTTTGGCACCCCCAGATCATCAAAGATGCTCAAAACCGGTTTTAAAAAATGTGCATTATTTAAATGCGCATTTACAAAACCACATTAAAAGTGTCTCGTCTAAAAGCGCCCCTAGTGTACACAGGTAGGTCCAAGTGCATAAAACAAGGGCCTGGTCTAAAGCCAGCAGGAGCCTTTCCCTTAGCTATGGGATGAGGCCCATTGTGAGTACACAAAAGTAGCTATGTAGTTGTATGTATGAACTGCACACAAATTTGCTTACTCTCCCAGGGCCTGATCGAGTTTCTATGAAAGGCAATGGAAAGACTCTCATTTCCTGGATCTGGATCAGGCACTGAGCCCCTGGGCTTTGATCCAGCAAAGCAATTGGCATGTGCATGGCTTTAGGCATGCAAGTGACCCTATTGACTAAAGTAAAGTGCATATTTAGTGCGGTGCTTTGTTGAGACTAGACTAGTATTTACTGCTATTACCAGCATGCAATAAGTGCCAGACAATGGTGGCCTAATGGTTTTAGTTAGTACTAGTGCCATTTTGTCCTGCCTGTCGATAGGAGCACTACTCATCACCTCCCTGCAGCTCTCACACTCCTGCCCGTCTGCTTTCTTCTTCTTTTTCTTCTTCCTCCATATTAATGCCCAAGAAATGGAGAGGGCAGTGATTTCCATGTGGAAGCCTTGGGCTGCTGGGTGAATTTGCATCCCTGAGTGGCTGTGTATAACAAGCCTGGCTGTCTTCTCCATCTGTGACTCTGTGCTTTCAGAAACACAGTGCATAATCTCTGTGGTGGCCGGCAGTCCCATGGGAATGGTGGCAACATGTTTGATTTTGACGAGTTCCAGGAGCCCCCTGAGAACTTCGTTGAGGAGGAACAGCTGGAAGCAGAGAATGCAGGTGCCTGTTTATACTTCTGTTTATGTACACTTACAGCAGTGCTTCCCAGACCCTTTGGACCAATAAAATGCTGTCAACAAGGGTGCAGCTGTAGTGGGGCCTACAAGCCTGGTGGGGGTGTGTGTGTGTCAACACTTCCAGGTGCAGAGACCGCCTCAGAAACCCCTGGCCTAGCAGCGAGGTAATTTCCTAGCCTTTCACCTCAGTAGCAAGAATGGGAATTCTCTCCAGTTCCAGCTGTAGCAGTGGCACAAAGCCACCACCTACAGGCAGTGGTGAGCTGCTCAGGGGCAGGGGACACACTATAGTTTTCAGAGGATCAGGGTTTGCCCTCCTAGATGGTGTCCTTGTAATGCCCCTGACAGATGCATCTAGAGCAGAAGCAGATTTGTAATCCTATAGTCACTAATTAAAGTGTCGTTTACCACAGAGGTGGGGAATCTTTGGCCCGTGGGCCAGATCTGCCCTGCAGATGTTTTTTATTTGGTCCTTTGCCAGTTTCTGGATCTGGCCCATGGATCCAGTCCCTCCCTACCATCAAGTACTGAAAGAGTGAGCTCTGGGGAAGGGAGCAATGACAAGGGCATGCGCTTGAGGCTAGGGGATGGATCCATGGTCTAGATCCATGATCTGGACCTTCCCCTTCCTTCTCCCATCCTGAGCACAAGCCTTTAAATACCCCCCCAGACTCCAGCTTTTCTCTGTCTCTCAGAGCTTGTGCTAATATTCAAATAAACCCTATCCTGGGTTTACCAAAACTAATACCCCAATCCAAGTCCGTCGTTCTCTAAAACTCACTGAAGTAAGTATTTATTCTGTATTTTGACTTTTGCCTTATAAGAAAGACACAAGGATACATCTAAAAAAACAAATACAGAATTATAAAATCCAGTAAAATAAAAGCTCACTGAGCTTCATTATAATGGGCATTTTTACACACACCTTAAAGTGCTGGTCTTTCAGTCTTCTGGGTTTACAAGTCTACAAGTAAGTTCCGGATGCATTCTTCACACTGTTGTTTTCCCCTTTAGTTGAGGAAGAAACCCAAGAAGAGACGAGGACTGGGTTCAGGTCTGGCTTGGTTAGAAAAGCCAAGAAGCTGAACAGTAGCTTCCCCCGTTTTGCCGAAGGGCTGGCGCAGGAGAAAGTGGGTGTTCTGCAACAGCACGTGCTGACCCTCACTGAGGAGGTCAAGTGTCAGAAGGTAAGCCTCACTCGGGGTGGGTGTGCAGGCGAAGCCTGCCTGAGCCTTGGGGGAAGGGCGGGGTAAAATTTTAAATAAATAGATTAAAATTATGGACACCACTGTTACAGACATGTAAATATTACACACCCGCAGTATGGGCACAGTCCTCCACTATTGTCATTTTGCTATTGATTTAAATGGGTGGAGGATTGTGCCCTGTCTCCGATTTCAATGCAGTGCGATATCATAATTGCATGATTACAGGCAGCCACAAAACTTGGGATTTTCCATGTCCCCAAGCAGCCAGGAATTGAGGGCTTCACCTGTATTCACTAGAGCCTGAATCCCAAAGCTTGAGAGTCAGTTCCTTCAGCACAACTATGCCCTTCTTTTTGGTGCACCATGCTGTGAAGCTACTAGGCCTGATTCTTGTCAGTGTATCATACTGTCTGTACTAGCTTGCATGGAGTTACTCCTGGCTAGGAGAGAGGAGAAAGCAGAACATAGTGGGCCACATTGGGTCAGATCAGTGGACAGGACCATCCTTAGAATTGGTTGGTCCCAGGGTGAAGATAAAATGTAGGGGTCCTGGTGGCCCCTCCCTCCCCCTTGACTCCACCCCCTCAGGACACCCTCTGTGGGTCACATTTGGGGCACCTTTGGGAGGGAATGGCGATCCCACACCCTGCCCTAGTGAAAACAGGGGCCACTGCAGGGCCCCTGAAACTAGATAAATTAGTGGGGCCCAGGGTGGTCACCCAGGGTTGCCCTGTGGTAAGACTGGCCTTGCAAATGGTCCATCTATCCCGGCACTCTCTCTTCGAGAGTGGCCAGCTTCGGTTGCTTGAGAGAACTGCCTAACAGTTCATAATGGAGAGATTCATTTCCTGTGTTTCACTTCCAGCCCCTGACAGTTAGAGGTTTCACCCCCTGACTGGCCTGACTAGTAGCCATTTATGGACAACTCTAAGAACGTATCCAATCCTTTGGGAATTTAGTTATTCTATTGACCTTTACCGGGGAATATACCGGAGGATTGAGGACAGGCTATTGTTGTCCCCATACTTAAGAAGGGATCCCCGGATAATTCTAGGAATTTCAGACCCATAAGCCTGTTGAGCATCTTGAGCAAACTTTATGCAAAATACCTGTTCTTGAGACTCAGTGATTGGCTGAATGATAAGAATATATTGAGTGATGCACAGGTCGGTTTTCAGGAGGGTAGATCTACGGTTGACCACTGTTTCCTCTTGTTACATCTGATACAGAAGTATGCATCTCCCCTGGGTACGTTATATGCCGCTTTCATTGATCTGAGGGCGGCGTTTGACATGATCCTTCAGGATCGTCTCTGGGGGAAGTTAACAGCACTAAATATCGATGGGAGATTGCTACACTTAATCATTAGCCTGTACAGGAATACTTCGCTAAGGGTTAGACTTAACAGTTGGGGGACTCTGTCAGATAAGGTTACCACAGAGAAGGGAGTTAAGCAGGGCTGCGTGCTAGCTCCAACACTTTTCAATCTTTTTAAAAACGATGTATTGGACGAGTTCACGGACCCAGTGTTTCACGCCCCCCAGATAAAGGATAAAAGAACCCCGTGTCTACTTTATGTAGACGACGCAGTTTTGTTATCATACTCCCAGGTGGGATTGCGGAGACTTTTGAACCAGTTTGGGTCATATTGTCAAAGAAATCTGTTGGAAATAAATTATGCTGAAACAAAGGTAATGGTTTCTTCGCATAGGAAACTGAGACGCAATTGGCAGCTCGATAGCAACTCTATCTCCCCAGTCCGCGTCTATAAATATTTGGGCCTTTTACTCCAGGATAATGGGGCTTGGACGTTGCAAAGACTGGCAGTCCAGAATAGGGCACGACAGGCCTTAGGTAACCTAAGGCCTTAGTTGCATTTTTTAGATCTAGAGGTGGGCACCTGGTTACGCCAGCTGTGAAGGTATACTCACACAAATCTGTACCCCAGATGCTATATGGTGCCCATTTATGGGCTCTGGGTAAAACTCAATGCCTGGAAAGGCTTCAAACCGGCTTCCTCAGGGCACTCCGGTCTGCGCCAGCTGGGATCAATAACCGGGTATTGATTCGGGAGTGCGGTTTGCTACCAGTTCAAGTAAGGGTCTGGCGGGGAGCATTGGTCTATTGGCTGTGTCTCTTTTTTAACCTGGCCGCTCCTTGGTCCCAACTTGTCTTGCTCGATAAGACCATGAATAGCTGGGTTGCGACAGTGGTTAAAAAGATAAATCTGCTAGGGTTTAGCCCAGAGGCCCTGACCCCCTTGGGTTTCAAGGGAGCCAAAAAACTTATTGAACAGGCTGGCAGATATAAATCTACAGGAGGTGAGGGCCGCGTTAAGTGAGAGTAGGGCTTTGGGGTTGTACTCTGTGTTTGCAAATGATGGTTGCGTACCCATGTCGTACCTGGATGGCAACATCCCCCACAATACTAGAAGACTATTCTTTCTTGCCAGAGTAAACTCCTTCCCTTCGGCAGTACATGAGGGGAGGTATAGGGGAGTTCCTCTGACTGACCGCCTTTGTCATTGCGATCTGAGGGCTGTGGAATTGATGGGACATGTCTTGCTGGACTGTCCTCTGTATTTGGGGGCCCGGACAAAATTTATTACTCCAGGGGTTTCCTCCTATCCGGGCAGACCTCAGGAATTTTACATTAGTTTGCTCCTGAGGGATGATTCCAGAGAAATAACTAAGAGTGTGGCTTCCTACTTGGGAATTGTAATAATATAAAGCTGGGTATTAATGGGGGAGAGAAATAATATTTTATGCTATTTTTGTATTTTAGACATGAGTTGTTGGGAGAGTTATTTCATGCTGCATATTTTATATTTTGTATATTGTATATTTTACTTTTGTGGAATTTTATGTGTTAGTGATATTTGATGGTCTTTGCAATGACCAATTGGTCTCGCAATAAAGATATATATATATTGACCTTTACAGCATCCTCTGAGGCAATGAGTTCCACAAATTAGTTGAAAGTGGAAAAAGTTATGTGAAAAGGGACTTCCTTTTATTTGCTTTAAATTTGCTGTCAGTTAATTTCATTGGGTGTCCCCTAGTTCTGAGATGGGTAAATAACAGCTCCCTAATTTCTTACCCCACACCACTCATGATTTTATACATTTTGGTTATAGCCCCCTTCAGTCTTCTCTTCTCTAACCTGAATTTCTCATCCATTTCTCACATGAGGGATCCTTGTGACTTAACTGTTTCTGTTCAATGCCAGGACATATCAGTAGCTTCAAAGGAAGTGTCTCTCAGCATGGTAGCCATCCCTCTGACTCAACAGTAGGGGCTGCACTCTCTTCTGATGCCGGGTTTGGGTTAGAATTCCCCTCTCCAGTCTACACAAGAGGGGAATCTGACCCTTTATTTTTGTTATCATACATTGGCATTAAACTGCACCTGACAGCTGTGGCTCTCAAGTGGTCAACCATCGACCACAGTGGTCCTCCAGTGCAATCCCCCAACTTCGACTATGCCTCCAGCATGTGACCTGGACCAGGAGCTGTGGAGGGGTGACAAAGGAGCTGACTGTGCCATTCAGAGAAAGCCACAGTGGCAACTAGGCATGGGCGAACAGATCGCGGTTCGTGTTCGGCCGTTCGGTTCGGCCGCGATCGGTTCGTGCGTTCGCGTTCGGCCGTTCGGTTCGGCCGCGTTCGGTTCGTGTGTTCGTGTTCGGCCGTTCGGTCGTACCTCGCGTTCGTGTTCGCCCGTTCGGTTCGGCCGTTCGTGTGTCGGCCGTTCGTGTTCGGTTGTTCGGGCAGGTCGTACGTTCGTGTTCGGCCGTTCGGTTCGTTCGCCATCGGGTTTTGCGTTCGTGTTCGGTCGTTCGGTGTTCGGGTGGTTCGCGCGTTCGCGTTCGGCTGTTCGGCCCAAAAAAACCAATGTTTTTTAATATATAATTTTTTTAAATTTTTTTATTGAATTTTTTTATCAAATATTTATATCTCTACACTAATAACTAACTAACTACCTAACTAATAAATGTATTCTAAATGCTATGAATAACTCCAACAAAGCAAACCCTAAAGCTGAATCACAGAAAAAACAGTAAACTCACATCAGTAAACCTTAAACTAAACTACTCAAACAAAAATGTATCGACCTAATCCATCTATCTACCTATGAATTGAATATATGGGATGGGGGTTAGGGGGGCAATCACAAACAAGACAAGGAGGGGTACAAAACTGAAATGAAACCTAAATCAATCTATAAATTAATAATATATACTACTACTCTAATGAATCAAAAAAACAGGGGAAGGGAATGGGGAGGGAATATTCAATGGAGGGGGGAGGGAAGGAGGAAGATTGAAGATTGAACACAGGGAGGGATAAAAACAAAAAATAACAACTAAATCTATCAAAGCTAATGTAAATAAATGAGAATATGGGGGTAGATGGGTTGGATGGGTGAAATAGGAGGAGGATGGCAATGGATTGGGGAGCTGGAAAATGCTGGGTGAGGGAGCCTTCTGAAACGCCTGCTGCTCAGGAACAGTGACTAGCTCAGAAGGTATTGGGAAGGGGGGAGGCAGACAGTTTTGTTTCTTGCTGCGCCCGCCTCAAATCAGCCCCATTGGCTCCGTGCAGCCTAGCCCGTGGCCAATCATAGACTGCCAAGCCAGTGGTCTGAGGCGAAAAGAGATGGTGATTCATCAGGCTGGCTGCTACTCCAAGCCACTCTCCACCCTCCACCCCTGGTGCCTGGAAGTCTGCTCCTAGCTGAGTCAAATGACTTCCCCCTCCCTGCTACATTTGGCCTTCCAGTGACCTGACAGAAGACCATGTTTTAGCCACCCGAACACAACCGAACGCGATTCGAATTGAACGAACTGTTCGGCCATTTCGTAGTTCGGTGTTCGGTTCCGTTCGGTGTGTTCGGCCATTTCGTAGTTCGGTGTTCGGTTCGGTTCGGTGTGTTCGCCATTTCGGTGTTCGGTGTTCGGTGTTCGGTCCGTTCGGTGCGTTCGTGTTCGTGTTCGTGTTCGGTTGTCCGAACAGGCCGAGTTCGGGCCGAACACCGAACTACCGAACCGCGTTCGCCCATCCCTAGTGGCAACATTTGCCCTCAGGACATCAAGAATAGCTTGTGTGGATCCTACAGGTGGAATGGAAAGTTGTTCATCATCATCAGATAGGAATGTATCATTCTGCTTCTTTGGAAACGTAGAACAGGAATATTTAATAAGCCTCTCTATGAAGTTTGACTCTATCTAGCCGTGGGGTATAAGCTATGCCAAGATTATGTTCCTGATACACTTGAAAATTTCTTATCCTTCTCCTCCTTTCCCCTACCAGCCATAGATCAGCCTCTGATGTGTCCAACTTCATGTAGGGGATTTGCTCTAAACTTGCACCCTCTCATTTTGTGTGTCCAGATCTGTGCCTCAGTCCACCCCCGACAAAACCCAGGCACCAAATTCACAGTTCTTCACATGCAATAGGTGCTTTATTCTCAGTTGTTCCCCATCACTTCCTTTTTTTCTGAAGGGCTCCACCTGGCCGTGGACTCAGGTTTACAAAATCACGAACACAAGGTAGTCTCAACATAAATCCTTCTTCATATTCCCAGTTCCAGGGATCCCGTCCCCGATTCTTCCCTGATCTGGGAGCAGAACCTCTTCTACACCTTTCCCAGAACTCCTTGGTAGTCCTCATGACTGAGCTACCAGCTTTGCCTTAAATGTCCTGGGTTTGCAGGTCACCTGAGCATTGCTTCTCACAACCCTAGCCTCAAAGGTCATTTTAGATGCACCCGGCGGGGGAAGAGGCAGCTCCGTGTGCACCATTGCACACTTCTGGGGTGTGGTAGGGACTTCACACAGTGGTGGATAGGTCTGCCCCCACACAATGTGTGTCTGCCCCTGCACAAAACAACTGGGAAAAACTAGGGATGGGAAATCAGATAGAAAATCTGAAATCAGATCAAAATCAGAATCAGATTTAATTTAATTGGTTTTAAATCGTATTGGAATCGGAATTGGATTGTATTTTCCCCCCATTGACTTCAGTGGGAAAATTTCCCATTGAAGTCAATGGAAAACCGAACCTATTAAATTCAATTGGTCATTCATCATTCTAAGCCACAATCCTGATGAATGGGCCAAAGAAGAGCCTAGCAAATTGCAATAGCATAGAGGGGGAAACGAGTGAGAATGAACCCCTGAATTAATCCGATCCAATGAAAATTGGATGGATTGGGAAAATCGGGTAGATCGTAGTAATCCAATTCCGATGAAAAATGGGTGAATCATATTCATCCAATTTCAATTTTTCCATCCCTAGGGAAAACCCAGGTTGCTCCATGCGGGGGCATGGGTGGGCGGTGTGTGGGTCACGGGAGTGCGCCTCCACCCATCTAATTTACATTGCCAGCCACTTGTTTTGCTTTTGTTGTATGTTATTTCTGGTGGCTGCTTTCACTTCCCCTGGTAGCCAGGATGAACTTTTTATCAAAGTGGCTCTCTTCCGTAACTCAGAAATTGTGGCATACTGCCAGCTAGAAAACACGTCTTAAGCAACTCTCAAACGGCATTTGTGCTTCCCTGGCTAGTTTTCCTCCCAATCAAGTTTGTTCCCAATTGATTTCTCCTTTAGTACATTAGCCATTCTGAAGCACCATATGCACGTTACTAGTTGGTATTATCTTGTGTTTGCCCATAATGAAGGTGGTCAAGTCCTAGCCATGGGTGTTAGAGCCCATGGGGCTTGAACCTCAGACCTACTAGTTCTGAGTCACCAGCAAGTCATCTGGAACCAGTTAACGGCTCTGGTCTGAGCATCAAATCTCCTCACTTTCTCTGCAGCTTTATCATTGGTGGTGGCACTTCTGGAGTTGGGGTGTGGATGTTAGCCCCCCTCACTTTTTAAAGAGTTTTGGGAGCACACCCGTCTCTGGTTCCCTTACATTCCAGACAGCAGCCTCTCCTGTCCAGCAGAGCCCTAGAGAGTAGGTTGTTTGAATGCTGTGTTGACCTGGCCTAGCATCAGGAATACAAAGCCTGAATGGTGGGACTGTGGAAATGGGTTTTGCAGAGGGCTGGGGTTGTTTTTGGTTTAGAGCTAGTGAGAGACCTAGGCATAAGCCCTCCATACAGGGCTGATCTACAAACAATGAGCAGGAAGAGGTGGCTGCCTGGTTGGATGCCTTACAAAAAGCACCAGGTCCCACTTGGGAGCCTCCAAGCTGTCTGAACTTTGGGATGCTTGCTGATAGTTTTCTTTATAATTTACTGTCTCTGGAAGCAGCATCTGAGGTGGCTTTGGCGTATTGCTGGTTGGTGCCTGAAAACGCATGCATTGTTAGTGTGCGTGTAGCTGTTCCGCTGAAGCCTTCCATCCTTCATGGGACTAGGATCCATGCGTGGGGAGGGCCTGGGTCCAAGCAGTTTGCACCATCCCTTGCTAGCCCTCCAAGCAGCTCAGAATTCATGCAGCAACACTGCCTGCCTTCTCTCATATTAAGTGGTCCCAGGAGCAGCCACCAGTCAGAAAACTAGACTTGATAACCTGTCAGAGAGATTGGAGACTGTGCACAGCATCCTGCTGCCAACAGTGACCACTACCAGCAGGGTCAGAGGAAGGAACAGGAGCTCAGTGACAGCAGTGGCCTGTTTGCCTGCGCCAGAGAGGGTTTAATCTTTTCTTAGTCCCAATAGCAGAGGTAGATTTTTACCCTACACCAGGGGTGGGAAACCTTTTTCCCTCTGGGGGCCTGCAGGCCAGACAGGGGCTGAAGGGGCCTTGCTGTGAGGGACTGGGGTGATGCGTTCAGGACAGGAGGAAAAAGGGAGGGGCTGAAAGAGCACACTCAAGGAGCAGAGGGACTGAAGGAGCATACTCAGAGGAAGGCAGCAGAATGGGGGGGGGGGGGGAACGGGACTGAGGGGGAGGTGCTGAGATTTCTCTCAAGGGTAGGGACTGCATTCTCAGACTGAATCCAGGAAATTGGAAAGGGACCGTATAACAAAAGGCCATAGACTGTATTTTGGCAGCTGTAGGCCTGAGGCTCCCCATTCCACTTCGGTGGCCGGGTCGCGACTCTGGAACTCCCTCCCGAAGGAAGCTCGCCTGGCCCTGGGTCTGATGGCTTTTCGCCGAGCCTGTAAGACCTGGCTGTTCACCCAGGCCTTCGGAGGGGAGGGTGGGAGGGGAGGG
>QEPC01006122.1:1827176-1878130 GCA_003113815.1 Sphenodon punctatus | reverse complement strand
CCCCCCCCCCGACTCCCCCTCTCCCAGCGGCTCACCTCCTCCTCCCAGTAATCCCCTCCCTGGCTCCTGCCCTCCCCTTCAAAGGCTTCTCAGAGTGATGCGAGTGTGTTATCCTCAATGTTTTTATGTGCAAACTTGTTCAAAGGTTTTTGTGGGTAACTTGAGTGTGTTACTTACCCCCCAGTGTTCTTATGTGCAAACTTGTTCAAAGGTTTTTGTGGGTAACTTGACTGTGTTACCCCCAATGTTCTTATGTGCACGGTTGCTCAAAGGCTTCTCAGAGTGATGTGGGTGTGTTACCCCCAATACTATGTGCAAACCTGTTCAAAGGGTTTACAGGGTGACCTGGGTGTGTTGTCCCCAATGTTCTTACGTGCAATGTTGTTCAAAGGTTTCTGAGGTTGACTTTGGTGTTATTCCCCATAAAAAAGGAAACAAAAACCAAAAGACAAATAGAAAAATGAAAGTTGGTTGAAATGGTAAAGAATCACTTGTAGTTATTACCGGCTTGATGAGACACTTAAAATATCAGTTTCTCCTCACAGTGAGCCTGGGCTCTATTTTTTCACACTGCTAGGGGCTAGGGAGAAATGGCACTAGTGGGAGAAAGACATTGGATGGGACCTTAGTAAGAGGGCTCTCTATCCCCCAGTGGCAGGGCTTCAGGCAGCAGCAAGGAGTTCATAGGGTTAACTAATGTAATTGTCCTCCAATGTTAACTCTAGGAACTCCTTGCTGCTGGGTTAAGCCACACCTCTGGCTTAAACGTTTGGTTGGCTCCACCTACTGTTGGCCCCACCTACTGTTGGGTTGGCTCCGCCCACTTCTGCCCCACCCTCTGCCCCACAGATTTGCATACATTAGTATAAAATTAGCATATGTAAATGTATTTATTTTATTTATTATTTATTTATTTTATTGATTTATATCCCACCCCTCCTGAAAAAAGCTCGGGACGGCTAACAATTTCAAAAACATAAAAAGTACAATAATATAAAATTTAAAACAATCATAATAATATAAACAGTTAAAACAGGGCTAGGACAAAATAAAACAGTAAATAAGGGTAGGACAGAGATAAAACCCCTAACCTCCCCCTCCCCAAAGGCCTGGGCGAACAGCCAGGTTTTACAAACTTGCCGGAATGTTAAAAGGCTTGGGGCCAGATGAGCTTCCTCCGGGAGGGAATTCCAAAGGCATGGCCCAGCCACTGAGAATGCCCTCTCCAGTGTGGCCCCCCTGCTTAACACAGGGGACCTCCAAGAAGGCACCCCCGGCAGACCGAAGGAGCCGCTCTGAGGTGCGGAGGGCGAGGCAGTCCCTGAGGTACGAGGGGCCCAGACCGTGAAGGGCCTTATAGATCAATACCAAAACCTTGAACCTGGCTCAGCACGCTATTGGCAACCAGTGCAGAGTCGATGGCCCGTCCCCGACAGGAGCCGGGCCGCCGCATTCTGCACTAGCTGCAGCCTCCGAACCAGGAACAAGGGCAGCCCCACATACAGCGCATTGCAGTAGTCCAGCCTCGAGGTGACAAAGGCATGGATGAGGGAGGCCAGGTCCATGCCGGCATCGTACGGACGCAGCCTCTGCCCCAGATATAACTGGCGGAAGGCGGCCTTCACCGCTACCTCCACCTGTCGATCCAGGCGGAGATCTGAGTCCAGTATCACCCCCAGACTCCAAACCTGCTGAGTTATAGGAGGGTGAACCCCCCCAATCAGGGGGGCCGACACCTCCCTCGCTCTCCCCACCACCATCACCTCCATCTTATCGGGGTGGAGCTTCAGTCTGCTCTGCCACATCCATTCCGCCATGGCCTCCAAACACTGGGATAGCAACGAGACAGCAGGGTCTGGGTCAGCTGAAAAAGAGAGGTACAGCTGAGTATCATCAGCATATTGGTGACATCGCACCCCGAACCCTCTCACGACCTCCCCCAAGGGCTGCATATAGATATTAAACAACAACGGAGACAAGATCGATCCCTGCGGAACGCCACACGGTAAAGCGCGGGGGCACGATGTTTCCTCCCCCAGCACCACCCGTTGGCTCCTCCCCGAGAGGAATGAGCGGAACCATTCAAGAACAGTCCCGCCCAGACCCCCCAGGTCACGCAGCTGTCTCAACAGCAGCCCGTGGTCCACGGTGTCAAAAGCAGCCGAGAGATCTAGCAGGATAAGAAATGTCGAACATCTTGCGTCCATCTCCCGGCAGAGATCGTCGACCAAGGCCACCAAAGCTGTCTCGGTGCCATAGCTGGGGCGGAACCCAGATTGAAAAGGGTCCAGGAAACCAATGCTATCTAGATGCGCTTGGAGCTGGATCGCCACCGCCCGCTCAATAACCTTCCCTAAAAAGGGAAGGTTAGCGACAGGTTGGTTGCTAGCGCGTGCATCCACATCCAATGATGGTTTCTTCAGCAGGGGGCGCACCACAGCTTCCTTGAGGCTAGGCAACAACCTCCCCTGCTGCAGGGACGCGTTAACCACCCTCGACAGCACCGTCCCCAATGTCTTCCTGGAGGCTTTCACTAACCAGGATGGGCACGGATCAAGTTCACAACTGGTGGCTCTCACAGACCCCAAGACATCCACTGCATCGGCTGGCGTCACTTCCTGACACTTCCCCCCACAAAGTTGGACCAGACGGGGTCTCCATCACCTCGCGCTCTCCAGCCACTGCCCCCAACCCAGCGTCAAAGTCGCTCTGAATCCAAGCGATCTTGTCTGCGAAGTAGGTGACAAACTCCTCACAGTGGGCCTGGGACAAGTCCCCGTCCAGGCGGAGGGCCCGAAACAGCTCTGCCGGGTGTGACTTCGCAGATGCTATGAGGGCAGCAAGGAACTCCTTCCTTGCTGTCCTCACAGCCTCAACATAGGACCACAAATGGGCCCTATGTAGAAGTCGATCAGAGTCAGATCGAGTCTGACGCCAGCATCACTCCAGCCTCCTGCCTGCTTGTTTCATACACCGCAGCCCCTCAGTAAACCAAGGGGCCCTGCGGTGACGAGACAGAGGCAGAGGGCGTCTCGGAGCCACCCTGTCAATGGCCTCCTCCAGCAAGCTGTTCCAATGCTGGACCAGCTCATTGACCGAGTGGCCGTCCAGGTCCGAGGTTAATTCCCTCAGGACCTCCTGGAACCGCTGGGGTTCCATCGGCCTCCGAGGGTGGACCAATCTAACTGGTCCCATCCCCTTCTGGAGGTGGCGCGCTGAGAGGTTGGCCTGAAGGAGATAATGGAGTGCAAACGAGTGTCCTCTTTTCTGCCGATGCATCAGTGGCCACCCTACTTGGAACTCGAGCTCTGTCCTGTGCCTCTCACTACATTCAGATGACCAAAGATGACAATTTGCACATCAGTATTGTTAATTCTTTCATTCCTCATGTAAAGCAAGAGAAGGAGGCCTGAGTATCAATGAGTGACAACTCTTTTCCCCCAACAAATGACAGGCAGGGGGGAGCCCCAGGCACAGTGGGGTTCTGTGCTTGATTCCAAATATACCGTGGTTCCTCTCAGGTTTCCAATCAAACAGTGTTTTGGGTGACCATCAGTGTTCGGCTGGGCTGCTCCAAGAATCAAACTGGCTTCAGCCCTTCTCTTGGGTCCACCCCAGGAATGGGGACACTGAAGGCCAAATCCTCTCCTGTGCCAGTATCCCAGTGCACACTGGTCCTGGGGGTTCTCTGGGTGGGACCAGTATTCTTTCTTTGCCGCTTCTCCCTCAGTTTTTCTGAAGTGGAGCATGAATCCAGTCAAATCAGAGCCCAACTCCAAATCTGAAAATCAAGCACAAGATTTTGCCCATCCTAGCACTAGCTGGGAAGGACAAGCCTCTCAAAAGTATCTGCCTGCTCCATCATGGCTGGGCTCTCGGGGGCCCAACCTGAGCCAGAACCTGATATGGGTTGGGGTGACCCCATGCACTTCAGGGCATCATGACATCATTGTGCTTCAGGGGAGCATCCAAAGGTCCAGCATTTCTGAGATTCAGCGCAGTGTCCTGACTGTGGTTTTTCCCTCTGTCAGGCCCAGCATCAGATTTTGGTGGGCCCCGGATAACTGACTTTCCATAGAATCCCTTGCTTCCACCCCCACTCTGGTGGGGGGATAGGTTGGGAGAAGGGTTGAGGCTCTCCTGTCCTCCCCCAAGTCTTGCCCCTTTAGCACTGCTCCCTTCCTCCACATGCATTTGGCTCCCCACTGGTAGAGCAGGACTCAACAGACCTTTGCTGGTGGGTGCATGCAGGATTCTGCCTGCAGCTAGCCTGCCACATTCCACTTGGCTACTGTTTAAGACAGGCATGGTCAAAAACACCCAGCAGCCTGAGCGGCTGGGACTCAGTGAGGGGCTGGGAGCAGAAGCAGCAGAGAGGACTGGAGTACTTGAGCAGGCAGGGAGCAAGACCCCCATGCCTCTTTCTAGTAGGGATGAGTTCCCAGTAGGTCTCAAGTGCCATAGCTGGGAGAACGTGACTCTGTTAGCAAGAGAACTGGAGTCAAAGGCCCTGTGGTGACCCCCTCCAGACTGGGTCGCATGGAGGGGCTGAAATGGCACCCTGTCCTCCTGTCTTTCTTGTGGGGAGAATTGCCTCTCTAGCTGCCCTCTGTAGGAGTCTTGAGAGAAAATATTCCAGAGGGATCCCATCTCCGGCCCTTCCCCCATCTGAGGTGTGCATGTGTGTCGAGGCAAGGTGCCGATGACCTTATCTGATGTACTACCAAGGAAGTTCAGGACAGGAACTCTCCCAGAAAGTAAGGCCTTGATAGGAACTGACCCAGTCTTTCATTTTCAGTGCAATTCCAGTTTGGGTTCCGGTGATTCAGGCCAGTATGTATTCTGGCTTTACCAGCCGAATCAATCACAGAAAATAAGTCTGAGCCCTTCCATGAATAGATTCACAGCTGCAGCCTCACTTTGCTGCCTTCACTAGGCCTTGCCCATCCTCTGTGTACACAGAATTTCCCCTAACAATGCCCCTTTGTACAATCATTGATCTCCTCTGAACAATCAGTGGACTGTTGCATCTGCTTTCAGGGAAGCCCTCTAGGATGCACTGTGGCTTGTGCAGTTGCCAGTTTGTGGATTTCGAAACCGTGGAATTATTTTGGAAGGGAACCAAATGCAAATCTATGTCTTTGTGGTCTCAAATTGTTGCAATGCCTCCAAGATGTTTAAAAAGCGGAACAGTAGAGGCCTCCATCTAAGGTTTATGCGTATTGAGAACATATTTTCTTTGTCTTGTCTCTGTCAGGATGACATAAAAGCCTACAAGACTCAGAACCAGTTCCTGAATGCAGAGATCCATCAGGTCACTAAAATCTGGACCAAAGTGGCAGAGAAGGAGAAAGCCCTGCTGATGAAGGTGAGGAGAGGGGCCTTGTAGGTATCCATATCCATCCAGAACACAGCAGCCTCCTCCATTCCTACGCAGCCCTGGCCCCAGATGCACAACTGGCTGCATTAGACCTTCAGCAAGCATCTCCCAGCAATCCTGCATATTTTGCTGCCCCAGACAGTTTATTTGCTGCCACGCTTCCAACGGTACAAGTCCCAGCCTGGAGCTTGCACTGCAGACAGGGTACTCCTGCGCTGCACCAAACAGCTGACCAGAAGGAAGTCTTGGGAATGGCCATCTGGGGCGTTTGTGCGACTCTCAGAGCTTCTCAGGATGCTGTACCTGGCACTCTGGGAGTTGCAAGAGCCCTCTGTACCACCTTTCCTCAGGCTTTGACCCAAAGAGGATGGGGCCATGCCAAAAGAGGATGGGACAAAGGAACTCTCCTGCCCCTTTCTAATGTGGCCACACCCTTTTCAAAGCATTGTGACATCACAACACCTCGCAGGAGGTGTGGCCACATCAGAAAGGGGGCGGGAGAGTCCATTCCTCCAACCCCCCTGCCACATCTTGAAGGCCTGATTTCTCTGGATTATCCAGGCACCCTCGCGATAACCCAGTATCCAGGCACACATCCCAGTGTCCTCTTTGCTTTCTTTGGCAGCAGCTGATTGGTGAGTAGAGGGTCCTCTTTGCACATCCTGACTGACCTTGGGTAACTCACTGAGGTCTCTCGGACTTTGGGTGTAAACGGATGGCAGCTCTCGGGGTGCCCCTGTCACCCATGGGTTTACCAGTCTGTCTAAAGGGCGCCTGTCTGATGTTTACCCAGGGCAGGCTGTAGCTGTTCCAGGGCAGCCCTGGTGGCGGTGCTTCAGAAGACCCCAGAGCACGCCACACAGAGCAGCCAAACCTGGGGCAATGGCCAAACATGGAACTGCTGCCCATTTGTTGGGCAGACCCATGGTGCTTGCCTGGCCGCCCATTGCCCCATTCAGCACCATGAAGTTGCAGGCTCCAGCCTAGAGCATTGCATGAGTGCATGCAACTCTATGGTGTGGGGTGGGGCACCATGCAGGCAGACTACAGTCCAGAGACACCGCTGGTCTTTCTTTTGTGGACCAGGCAGAGCTGGGAACTGGTGGCGCAGGGGTGGGCCCTCAGAGCAGCTCTGGGCTCCGATGGGCTCATGGTCCATCTAAAAACTCCCTTTGTGTCCTGCCACCGTGTTCATGTCTCTCTCCAGTGCTGGGCATATGATATAGCACTACCTGGGGCCCTGGAAAGATCCTCTGCGGTACAGTGTTCACCGAGGTGTAGTTTTTCTAAGGCAGAGATGGCAGCTAGTTGCCTCATAGTGACTACCTTGCTTTAGGAATTAGGTGCACCTTTGGAAATCTGCCCCCAGCGTCTCCATGCCTCCTTGTTTTGTCTGTTTATACTGCAGACTCTCTGGGGCAGCACAGGAGAGTGTTGGTCATTGGTAAGTCTTTACAGGGTCAGGACCAGCTTTCTACCTTTCTTCTAGAAAATGGGTCTGATAAGACAGTTCTCTCCTGTGCACCATAGTTCTCTCCTGTGCACCATGTAAGCAGAGCTGACAGCTCAGCTTACTAACCTCAGCACCTTCCCTCCCTTCTACAGTGCACCCGCCTACAAGCCTACAACTGCCAGATGGAGAGCAAGTACCTAATGATGCTGCGGGAGTTGCAGGAGCTACCTGACTTGCCCAGCGACCATGTGGAAATTGTGAAGCGTCTGATACAGGAGGCGCTTCAGTGGGATGTGAAGAATGGAGCCATGGATCCTGCCCATCCAAACCTAGTCAGGTAAGGGGCATGTATGTGGTTGGTGGGGGTGCCCCTGCCCCTGCCTGACCTCTTACTGGTCAGTGTTGCTCAGAGGCAAATACAAAATGGAAGCCTTGAGCTCAGGATGAAAGTAAGACTTGCCTAATGCTTCATGTCTGATTAAATGGAAGGAGGGTTCCCTTTCCCAAAGCCATCTCTCAGTTTAGAAAGGCAGTTGATCTCTGACTGTAGAGGGGCAACTGAGAACTTGAACTTTAAAAAGTCTTACTATGGATTGGTAACTGGTTAAAGGATAGAAAGCAAAGAGTAGGACTGAACAGTCAGTTTTCACAATGGAGAGATGTTAAAAGTGGTGTGCCTCAGGGATCTGTATTGGGACCGGTGCTGTTTAATGTATTCATTAATGATCTGGAAAAGGGCATTAAGAGTGAGGCGATCAAATTTGCAGACAACACCAAGTTATTCAAGGTAGTTAAAACAAGAGCAGACTGTGAAGAACTACAACAGGATCTTAAGAGACTGGGTGCCTGGGCATCTAAATGGCAGATGAGATTTAATGTGGACAAGTGCAAAGTGATGCACGTAGGGGAAAACTAAACCAAATGATGAGTACACAATTCTGGGTACTAAGCAAGGAGTTACCACTCAGGAAAAAGATCTGGGAATGATTGTGGATAATACAATGAAATCCTCAGCCCAGCGTGCAGCAGCAGTCAAAAAAGCAAACAGAATGTTAGGAGTAATTCTCAAAGGGATAGAGAATAAAACTGAGGATGTCATAATGCCGCTATACAAATCAATAGTGCGACCAGACCCGGAATATTGTGTGCAGTTCTGGTCGCCCCATCTGAAAAAAAGACATAGCTGAACTAGAAAAGGTACAGAGAAGGGCAATGAGAATGATAAAGGATATGGAACGGCTCCTGTACAAAAAGAGGCTCGACAAGCTGGGTCTCTTCAGCTTAGAGAAGAGAAGACTGAGAGGGGACATGATAGAGGTTTATAAAATCTTGAGTGGTATGGAATGAGTAGATAGGGAATGGTTATTTACCCTCTCAAATAGTACTAGAACTAGGGGACACTCCATGAAACTAGCTTCTGGCATATTTAAAACAAATAAAAGGAAGTAATTTTTCTCTCAACACATAATTAACTTATGGAATTTGTTACCAGAGGATGTTGTCAAGGCCAGTAGTAAAGCTGGATTTAAAAAAGGACTGGATAAGTTCTTAGAGAGTAGGTCCATTAATGGCTATTAACCAAGTAGCTTACGGGATGGATGAACTTCTTAGTGTCAGGAGCTGGGAGTGACCAACAGGGAATGAATTGCCCATTGTGACTGTTGGTTCTTCTCCCATGTGATCGAGATTGGCCACTGTCGGAGGGCAGGATGCTGGGTTTGATGGACCATTGGTCTGACTCAGTGTGACACTACTTACGTTCTTATGAGTATTCAATAAGGGGTCAACTTTCTTGATCTCTCGCAGTCTGACTTTCATCCGGGTTATGGCACGGGGACTGCGCTTGTGTTCTTGGTCGACGACCTCTCCCGAGAGTTGGACCAGGGTCGTTCGACCCTGTTGGATCTCTCGGCTGCATTTGACATTGTTGATCATGAGTTGTTGGTGACTCGGCTACAGGACCGGGCAGGGATTAGCGGGATTGTTCTTGATTCGGCTCTTTCCTGGCTGGGAGAACCCAATGTGTGGTCCTGGGTGATTCTTCATCTTGTCCCCGGGGCCTCACGTGTGGGGTTCTGCAGGGTTCCATCTTATCCCCTCTCTTGTTCAATGTGTATATGCAGCCTTTGGGGGAGGTTGTCAGGGAGTTTGGTGTAAGGTGTCATCAATATGCTGATGACAAGACGGAGGTGATGGTTGTGGTGAAAGCCGGGGGAGTGATGGCCCCCATCATTGATGGGGTCCGTCCTCCCCTGATGTCTCAGGTCTGGAGTCTGGGGGTGCTCCTGGATGCAGCTCTGCTTGGATGTCCAAGTGGTGGCTGTGGCGAAGGGGGCATTTTGCTGGTTACATCTGGTACATCGGCTTAGGCCGTAAATCTCTGACTCTGATCTGGCCACAATCATCCATGCTTTTATTACCTCTAGACTAGACTACAGTAACACACTGTACATGGGGCTAGCCTTTGTGCTGGTTCAGAGACTGCAGCTGGTGCAGAATGCGGCGGCCCGTCTCCTAACAGGGACAGGCCGACACGAGCACATTACACCAGTGCTTTGCTCTCTGCACTGGCTGCCGATAGTCTTCTGGGCCCAATTCAAGATGTTGGTGCTGACCTTTAAAGCCCTAAACGGCCCGGGCCCCATCTACTTGCAGGACTGATTGTTGCATGGGGTGGGTGACTGTATGGGGTGAGGGACAGGCTGTCTAGGGCAGCAGAAACTCTGGAGCGTGTGTAGGGTATGACACTAGGCCCCCTTAGCAATAATCAACTGAATGAACTTTGTACAGAAGCTAAAATCTGGCCCTTTCCACCCCTCTCTGCTCATTTTTCTGTCCAGTGAATACGATGCCTACGGGTTCATGAGTGTCCCTGAGTATGAAGTTGAGGACTGGAAGCTTCTAGCAAAAATCCAAGCCCTGGAGACAAAAACCAACATCTTGCTGAGCCAGGAGGCTGTGGAAAGGCCTCTTCTGGAGCGCTGGAATAGCCTGGGAGAGCTGGCTCCCTCCACGGAGCTGAAGGGCCTGCTTCGCTGTGGCATCCCTGTAGAGCACCGACCGAGAGTCTGGAGATGGATAGTGAACTGCCGTGTGCATCACCTCCGCTCTGCTGGCCATTACCAGAGGCTGCTGGGGAAGCGTGAGGCCACCAAACACCCAGCTTCCCGCCAGATCGAGCTGGATCTGCCTCGTACCCTGACCAGCAACCGGCACTTTGCATCGCCCACCTCCCCTTTCATAGCCAGGCTCCGAAGGGTGCTACTAGCATTCTACTGGCAAAACCCCACCATCGGCTACTGCCAGGGACTGAACAGGTGAGGCATGCAATTTGTAATGGCCATTTCAATGTATGCTGAGCTAGACACCTGCTGTCCAACCCAGATACGACTGGGCCATATTGGTACCATCAGTGCCGGGCCAGGCTGGGCACGCTCTCTGCCTCGGCCTCTGAGGCTTGGGTCCCTAGCTGCAAGAGGCTCCACCCCTTACAAAGCATTGTGACATCATGGCACTCTGGATGGAACATGACCAAATTGGAAAGGAAAGGGGGTTAAGCCTTAAACCTTCCTAATTTCTGACATAGCCCAGCCCCTTTTCTGAGTTAGCCCCACCTTTTATGGAGCTTTATGACATCACAATGCTCGGGGAGGGGGGGATGTGCAGCAGTAATAGGGACAGGCAGCGCAGCAGATACAGAGAGGCCGACCCACCACTGTGCAGCTGCATTGCCTTGCTGCTGCCCCTGCCCAGTGCCCGGCATTTATGAGCTGGAGGCAGGGTGTTTTGGAATATGCGTGTGTTGACATAGCAACAAACACAAGGGCAGCTTTCCTGTTCTAATAGGCCTTCTTTATTGGAGTTAAGATGTGCTGTGGCATGAATGTTAGCACACATCTAAGGAGCAGACAGAATTGGTTTGCTGCTTTCTCAAGCAAGGCGAGAAGAGAAAAAACATGGAGTTGTGTATCCATGCTAGCAAATGTGGGGACTGAAGCACTGTTGCTGGCATTAATCTGCTAGTTCTGGACTTGGAATTCTATCTGGGATATTCCTGTAGAACTGGTTTAGAGTTGGCAGGTCAGCAGAGGCAGGCAGACCTAAACATGCTGGTATAGCAGGGACTCAAAGAAGGAGGAGTAAGGTTTTTTTTAGTGCATCTTAAAAATTGATTAGGGAATTTAGGGCTCTTCAGCTTAAGGGGAAAAAAAATATGACCAAGGTGTGCATGTATGCGGTAAAGGTTTATAAAATTAGAATGATGTAGAGAACTGCTATTTACTTTCTCATAATATTTGGGCAGCACCCAATGAAATTGAGCAGTGGGTTTAAAACAAAAGGAACAACTTAAGTAAACCTGCTGAACTCATTGCTGAAGGATGTTGTAAAGGACAATAGCATAACTGGATTCAAAAAAGGGTTTGACAGATTCATAGAGGATAGGTCCATCAATGGCTGGCTATTAGCAAGCTGGTCAAGAGGATGAATCTCTAACTGCTGGGAGCTAGGAGCAAACAGGGGATGGATTACTCCATCTATGGCCTGTTTTATCATTCTTTGACTTAGGCATCCAATACAGGATATTGTTGGAGACAGGATACTGGGATAGGTGGACCATTGGACTCAGGGCCAGCCTTACCACAGGGTGACCTGGGGCAGCCATCCTGGGACCCACTCTGAGGGCCCCGCACCCACTCAGAGGGCCCTGCAGTGGCCTCTGTTTTCACTAGGACAAGTTGTGGGGGCACCACTCCCTCTGTGGGGCCCAAAATATTACCACCTTCAGGGCACCACAGAGGTTGTTCCCAAGGGGGGGCACCAGGGGCTCCCCACCCTTTTTACATGCAACAAAGGTCCCACATCAGCATACTAGTGCCAGGGGCGGGGAGAGGGTGGTGGTAAACAGGTTATGAAGAGCAGTGCCTCTGCATTGCAGTTAGAATAGTGGGGCTGGCAAGTTTAACAAAGTCAGCGTTCTTCCATCCATTTAAAAGCACCCGGCCCCCATAGAGCAGGGCTGGAGAATCTTTTCCATCCCAGGAGCCTCTTTGAAAAATAGTACAAGCTCCAAGGGCTACATCACAGTTGGGGGCAGGAGCGTGCTCAGGAAGAGGAAGGTTCAGATCATGAACCTATGTCATGGATCTGTCCCCTATCCTTGCATGAATGCTCTCTGTAACAGGGTTATTGGGTCCTGAGGTGAGTATTGTCAGGATCCAACCCCACAGACCCAATCCCACACAGGAATTAGCTGTTTCAGTGCTCTTTATTATACAATATAAGTCCTCCACCATATATACAATGTCCAGATCACCAGGCACTCACCCCTCTGGCCCTTTTAGTCCTCAGCTCTTGTTTCCTCACTGAGACAACATTCCCAGACAACTCTTATCTCTTTGCAGTCTCCCTGGCATTTCCCTTGACTGAGCTAAGCCAGTCCTTTTGGCCCCTGGGCTGGCTTTGCTGCACCCAGGTTCACTTCAGCTGGCCCTGGTGAATACTCAATTGATTAGCTAGCCTTCCTCAAACTAGCCCCCACACTCATTTTAGCGCCTGCTCTCTGTAGGTGCTTGCACAGCCCTGCTACATTCTCATCTCCTCTTCCTTACCTTGAGCTCAGTCTTTTGATGCTTGAGGGTAGGAACTGGATCCAGGGGCCAACCTAGGAACTGGAAAGGGGCCAAATAAAACCTAGCCACGGGCTGCATTTGGCCTCTCGGACTGAGATTCCCCATCCCTGCCATCGAGTCTGAGACAGGATGGGACTCTCCCATGATGTGTCTCTGATTTCAGCCGGACAATAACTGCTGCATTGCCTCAATATGCCTTGTCTATTGCAGACTGGCTGCCATTGCCCTGCTGGTCCTGGAGGAGGAGGAGAGTGCTTTCTGGTGCCTGGTTCACATTGTTGAGAATCTGATGCCGGTGGATTACTATAGCAACACACTAGTGGCCTCACAGGTGAGCCTGGGGAATCCCCACAGTCATGTTCCATAATGGCTGGGAGATAATGGGTTCATTTCCCTCAAAATGTTACAGGGGCAGCATGATTGGCGTGAAATGGATAGAATGCACAGAGAGCTACAGTGTCCATCCCCCAGGTATGAGAGAGACATGAGACAAAGTAATTAAGATTCTACTTCCTATTGAACCAAACTTCTAGAATCACAGAGTTGGAAGGGTCATTTAGTCCAGCCCCCTGCTTTGATGCAGAAAGCCCCCGGCTACAATATCCCTGACAGATCGCTGTCCAGACTCTCTTTGAAAACTTCTGGTGATGGAGAGCCTACAACCTCCCTAGGCAACTTGTTCCGTTGCTGCGCAGCTCTAAATTTTAGGAAGTTTCTCCTGATATTTAACCAAAATCTACCTTCCTGTAACTTGAGTCCGTTATATCTAATCTTGCCCCTTCTGTACCGTCTTCTTTGGGGCAGCCCTTGAGATATTTGTAGCCTCTAGGCTACACTAGTTTGTAACCACCTCATGAAAAAGGGGTTCTTGGTGACAGACCTGGGGGCAGCTGAAACGAAGTGATCAGTCAGCACGTTAGAGAGTGAGAAGTTAGCGTGGGCACAAATCTCATTCACTTCGGTGAGACTTGTGCCGACACCGACAGCTAGTGGGCGTGTTATCTAACCAGATGATCAGACTCCCGGTGCTTAATTTACATAATTGAATAATTGCCAGGGCTCAAACCTGCCTCAGATGCCGCACCCCCAGCCTCAGAGGCGACTTCTTCTAGCCAAGAACGTGGGTGTTTTTAACTGAGACACGTCCACACGTGCCCCCCCCCACCGTCAACGTCTCCAGCTGCTCATGTGACAGTGGTGCCTGGGGAGGCGCGCTTCCATGACCCACACAGTCATCACTCATGGCCACGCATGGAGCACGCCTGAAAAACCTAGTGCCCCATGCGAGCCAGGGTGGCCACTGCCATGGATGGGACAGCCATGCTGGGAGCCGCTCATTTGAAGTGCTCCCCATGCACGTTGCTTGCGTGGGCGCCTGCAACCATGCCACTCAGCGGCCGTGGATTCCCCCCCCCCCTCCTGTGGCATTTAAAAACACCCCTTGTCAGAGCAGGGAAATTAACCTCATTCTCCAGCTAGCAGCCCAACCACTTGACTAACTGTCTCCCTACAACTGAATATAAATCAGGAGTCCTTGTGATTTAATCTATTTGATGACCAGCACAGGGGGTGGTGCAGGAGAGTCATTAATGAAAGCCAAATAAACCAGCCAGTTTTTTTCTAGCTTTTGTTTCCAATCTCAAAAATGGCCAGTATTGGCCTTTTCCTGGTCTTTTGCATTTTGGGGTGCACACACCTACTGGGAAGATTTTCCAGGGCTCAATGCCCCCCCCCCTCCTTGAATTTAATTGCCAGGGCTGAGCCCAGGCAAGCCTCCCAACCAATTAAGCTCTGCTAGTGGGTAGGAGTTGAGAGGAAAGGCACGTTGAAGTGCTCAGGATGGGGTAAGGACAGGCAGGGTCCAGATCATGGACCTGTGCTGTGGATCCATCCCCTATCTGCGAGTACACGCTCTCATCTTGACTCCCCTCTCCTGAGCTTCCAGTGCTTCAGGGTAGGGACTGGATTCCTGGGTCAGATCCAGGAATTGGGAAATGACCAAATAAAAAAAAAGCCATGGGCTGGATTTGGTTCCTCACTAAATGGTTTCAGGGCTAGAGAGGGCAAGGGAGACAGTGGGCGAGAGAGTCTAGGCCATTTGGCATATATTATCTTAATAACAAAAACATTGTAAATGAACCGAATGAACCTCAAGGATCAAATATGATTGATTATGTGTTCACTATGGTTTTTTTAGCTACTTTGCATTCGTATTTTGTATTATATGTTTTGTTTATGATTCTGTTTTGTACGTTGGCCATGGCGAAATGCTCGTGCCTAAATAAATAAATAACTCGTGAGAGAGTCTAGCTCGAAGTCTTACTCTCCCAAATGAGACTAGCTGTAGATGACACCAGGATTTTCTGCATGGTGAGGAGTCTGTGAACTAGTTTTTAGCTCAAACTGCAATGTGGCCTCTGTGCACAGGGCTGAAGTTCCTTCCTTAGGATCAGATCCTGGTCCTTGTGTCTGACACACTGGCACATGTTTTGTAGGGCCCTAACCTTCCCTTAGTCACTAAGGGGTTTCCATTGCATGAAGTATGAATAAGTAAGTGAGCGTGATATACGCTGAGGAGAGACTGCTTTGTCTTGCTTAGCACCAGCCTTCGAATATGCAGGGTCCAGGATGAATATAAAATGTGGGCCTCCTGGTGGCCCCTCCCTGACTGTGGGCACCCTCTGCAGGGCCCTAAAGGTGGTCATGTTTGGGGTCCTGTTGGGAGAGAGTCGGGCCCCCACACCCTGCACTGGTGATGGAAAGAGCAGGGTCTGTGGTGATCACCTCGGGTTGCCCTGTAGTAAGGCTAGCCCTGGTCTTGCTCACCCTGTGGGTGTTTGTCTAAGGTAGGCTGCTGCAGAGGCACATTTGAGTTCCTCTTTTCATGTCCTTTGGGGACCAAGCTTGCCCTGGAGGGTTCCAGCTGCTGACATTCAGCGGTAGGCACCATTCCAAGAAAAGGCTGCATGAATTTGTTCTTAGAAAACTGAATGCTGTTTCACAATTTGATGACTATCCTGTGCCCCCAAGGGTCAAAGCAAGCAGCGTAGCGTTAACAAGGACAAGTGGTGCAGCTGGGCCAGGGACCGTGAGCTTTGATGGGGGGCATGTTCCCGGTGGGTGGTGCAGTGCTGCATCCCCTGCTACTGGAAGAGGGATGGCATCCAGCTTCTGCACCAGGGCCTGTTCTAACAAAGCAATGCCTCTGGTCAAAACACTGCTGAAGTTAGGCTGTATTATGTCCACAGATATATGATGGCTCTGGCGAGAAGGGCATCCCTTCTGGCAATATGCTCTGCGCTGCCTGGCTTGGTATACTTGCCAGGTAGTACAAATGCATTGCTACTTGATATTTAGATGAAGGTTGTCCCTTTTGGATGCATCCCTGAGGCAAACTGATAACTTGCCGAATAATGCAGTACTCCACAAGTGCTGTCCTTGGGGTCCTTAAATCTACTTGCAGAGCTCAAAAGTCTCCATGCACTAGAGTAGAGCTTCCCCACATTTATGGGGTGGGAGGGTCAGACAGACCTATGCTTCAGCAATGCCTTCACAGCACACCCATGCTTACTTGTCAATATACACCACAAAGCCATGTGTTTAAACTAAATACCACCAAACAGAAGTTGGTCTCATTAAAGGTTTCATCTTAAATACTTTGAGTCTCATCTCTCATCAAGGTGAATTTCTGGCTTTTATCACTACTCTCTTAATTCTTAACACTCTTAAGTCTGTAATATTTTATTGTCAGGATCAGCTACATCAGTGCTGCCAAAATGTATGAAAAGGACACATCTCTCAGAGGAAGGGCAGGATATACATTTTAATTAATAAATAGCTCCCTGTTAAAGGGCAGAGCTAACTACAGTATGGAGATGCATTTTGGGGACTATGTATCTATGATGTTTGGTGGCGGAATTAACACTAATGGTAAATAAAGAACACTAAAGTTGAAGATCCTACATGGTCTGAGATCTTGGGGGGCTGGATTCTGCAAAGATGCACCCTTCAGGGACCCTGCCCTGCTACAATTCTCCTTTCTACATCTTCTGCCAGTGCATGCTGGGGAAAAAGAAGCAGCCAGGAAGCATGGGATATCAAGGGAGTGGCTGGAGGACCTCTTACCACAAACTTAGCATCCACACAAACACCAACCCTACCACAGACTCTACTGCACAGATTTTACTGCAAATTGTTTGTGTGAATGCTGGGCATAGAGGGAATTTACCTGTGGGTTAATGTAGTCCTCAGCCGTTCCTCTGTCCCTTGCTGTGGAATGATTGGCTCTGTGTGTATGTAGGGGAGTGGGAGTTCAGTTCTGCACTGGAATGTCTGTTTTTGTTCCACTTTAGCCGATGAGAAGGGCATCCCCTCTGGCTCTGTGCTTTTGGCTGGAGCATTTGATTTTTCGTTTTGTTGAATGCAGGTGGATCAAAGAGTCTTCAAGGACTTTTTGGCAGAGAAGCTTCCCAGGCTGATGGCTCACTTGGAACAGCACGCAATTGACCTAGCACTGATCACCTTCAACTGGTTCCTCGTGGTCTTTGTGGACAGCCTAGCCAGTGACATCTTATTCCGAGTCTGGGATGCCTTTCTCTATGAAGGGACAAAGGTAGAGAGCTTCCCTGCTCCAGCTTTCATTAGACCCACAGGCTGTTCTGAGGACACCAATCAAAATGGGCCAGACCAAGAGTACTTTCAAATATTGGTGCCAGAGCAGAGCTGCAGAATGGCCCCAATGACTGAACTTTGCAGCACTGGGGTACGGCCATGGGGCAGAGTGACCTGGATTACTGATTCCCTTCCCCCAACAGTACTAAGAGCACCCTGGGCCATGAGGTGGAGTCATCCTTGCTGCCCCCCAATGCTGAGATTGCCCCATGCTCTGTCTCTCGCCTTCGTCAGAAGTTGCAGCCTGTGACCATTAAAGCCCTCTCTCCTTGTCTCAGGTGATTTTTCGCTACGCTCTCGCCATCTTTAAGTACAATGAGGAGGAGATCCTAAGGCTTCAGGACAGTCTAGAAATTTACCAGTATCTTCGTTTTTTCAGCAAAACCATTAGTGACGGCAGGTAAGTGGTTACTCTAACCCTTCCCTTAAGCCATCTGGCCCATTTGCATGCAGTAGCAGTGCAGCTGTGAAACAGCAACCAGGCCTACTTCTGATGCCCTAGCACTGGCAGGGGTGGGAAGGATCAGGAGCGGGCTGTATATATCTTTCCTTCTGCTTTCTCTCTCCGCTTTGCTGCATCCTGAGCCAAAGAAAGAGAGTGACCCTCTACACATTGGCCCATTGAATTGTCGGGCTCTACAGCAGCGAGGGCTGACACTCTAGCCTGTCTCCTCTGCACAGAAGAAAGACACTTTGCCTGTTATCCCTCTGCCAAGATTTTAGCCCATGCTCATCTCTCATCTTCAGTCATTTCTCACCTTGATTATTGCAGCTTCTTTCTTATGAGCCTTCTCCACTCTTACTTTGAACCTCTCACTTCTGTTCAACACTCTGCTGCCAAGGCCATCCACCTCGCCCGCTGCTTTGATCACGTTCATTCCCTCCTCAGCCCCCTGTCCCACTCCCATTTCGCATCCTGCTGAAATTCCTTGTCTTCACCTTCAAGATTCTTCATGGTTTCACTCCTCCTTATCTTTCTGCCCTCCATTCCCACTACATTCCCACCGAGGAACTTTGTTTCTCTTCTGCAGCTGACTTCGCATGCCCCGGAGTCTCCTGTGCCCTAAACCATCTTTGTCCCTTCCCCCCTGCTGCCCCCTGAGGACATACACTCTGCTTCCTCCAAATCCCTCCTAAAAAAACCTACCTCTTTCCTCAGGCTCTCTCTAGCTTTTCACCCCTATAAATTGCTTACTGATTGTTTTTCTTAAATCATAATACTTCAGGATTCCCTCCTCCCCTTGTAATGAAGCTAATAATGTGCATCGGCAACCTCTCAACTTTATAAATCCATTTCTCCCTGTGTTCCCCTCTCTCTCTCTTCCCTTGTCCAGCCCAGATAGTAATTCTCAGCACCAGGCACTTTGCTGACACTAAATAAGTAATAACTGGTTGCCCTGGGAAATATAGCTCAGCAGGTAACATTTTTGTCTCCTGGCAAAACCACAGAACATTTCACATAGAACCAAGCTACCTTTTTGCTCCCAAATTCAGACCGCAGTCCTCCACGTGGAGAGCACCCATACTAGCAGGTAGTGTGGGTCCCACTAAATTGAATGGGGCTCCTGCCTGTACTAACTGCTAGCATGGGCACTGTCCCCAAAGACGTTTTTGCTGCCAGTCTCTCTACTGCTGTGAGAGAGGGAAGCATGCACTCCTGCTGTCCCCTTCTTGTAACTAATGGTACAGCCTTTTTCCTTCCTACTTGAGGACAACCGCACCAGAGGCGCCTTGCCTCTCAACCATAAGTGCTTCCCTGTGTCTCAGGGCACTCATCAATGGTGGAGTAAAAGTAAGGAGCAAGCATCTGAGAGTATAGTGAGGGTTTTGGTGACTGTAACAGGGTCATTCTTAAACCATCTTAGTATGAGGCTCGGAGGTTGTGAGGTACCAGATGGTGTTGCAGGCTCTTTAAGAGACAGGGACATCAGCTCTAAGTCATCTGTGATGATTTAATTGAATGAGAAGCACTGGCCTTTGCCGAAAGAGAGACCATAAAGGTGAGACAAGGGGTATGGTGGAAGGCGCTTGCCTGAGTCGCAGTGGGAAGACAGCAACACCCAGGGAACCCTAGCCTTGCATTATCAGGGCCCACCAGGAAGCTGAAAGACACATGTTCTAAGGACATAAGTAGTGCCATACTGGTTCAGACCAATGGCCCATCAAGCCCAGCACCTGTCTTCAACAGTCGCCAATCTCAGTCACTTGGAAGAAGTACACAACAGGTTACAATGTGGTGATCTAATTTCTGTTGTTCACTCCCAGTTCCTGACAGTAAAAGGTTACATTTCCTAAACCTACCTGGCTAATAGCTGCTAATGGACCTATCCTCCAAAAATTGTCCAATCCTTTTTAAACCCAGCTATACTACTGGCCTTGGCCACACCTTCTGGCAACAAATTCTACAACTTAATTGTGCATTGAGTGAAAAAATACTTTATTTGTTTTAAATCTGCTACTTGTTAGTTTCATCGGGTGTCCCTTAGTTCTAGTACTAATTGAAAGGATAAATAACTGTTCCCTATTTACGTGTTCCACACCATTCATGTTTTTACAAACTTCTATCTTATCCCCTCTCTTCTCCAAGCTGAAGAGCCCTAACCTACGTAGCCTCTCTTCACAGGGGAGCTGTTTCATACCATTTTATCATTTTTGTTGCCCTTCTCTGTACCTTTCCTATTTCTACTATATCTTTTTTGAGACGGGGCAACCAGAACTGCACACAATACTCAAGTTGCAGTTGCACCATAGATTTATATAGAGGCATTATACTATTTTCAGTTTTCTTCTCTCTCTTTATGAATAATTCCTAACAATCTTTGCTTTTTTGACACACTGAGCTGTGGATTTCAATGTATTGTCCACAATGACACCAAGGTCCTTTTCCTGAGTGATTATTCCTTATTTAGAACCCAGCATTGTTTACATATAGTTTGAATTATTTTTCCTTATGTGCATCATTTTGCATTTGTCCACATTTAAATTTCATCTGCCATTTAGATGCCCAGTCACCCAGTCTCACAAGTTCCTCCTGAAATTCTTCACAGTCTGCTTGTGTTTTAACTACCTTGAATAACTTTGTGTCATCTGCAAACTTGATCACCTCACTCCTTACTCCCTTTCCCAGATCATTAATAAATACATAAACAAGACCAGTCCCAGTACAGATTCCTGCTGGGGCACTCCACTATTTACTTCTGTCCATTTTGAAAACTGACCATTTAGTCCCTACTCTTTGCTTCCTGTCCTTTAGCCAGTTAGTGATCCACAATAGGACGCTGCCTCCTATCCCGTGACTTCGTAATTTTCTCAAGAGTCTCTCATGAGGGACCTTATCAAATGCTTTCTGAAAAGCCAGATACACTATGCTCACCTCTATCCACATGCTTATTTACACTCTCAAAAAATTCCAATAGATTAGTGAGGCACGACTTCCCTTTGCTAAATTTATGTCGACTCTTCCCCATCAAGAATAACAACAAAAATATCAGTCAGGACCGTGACCCCATCCACAAATAGAGCGAACCACCTTGGGGCCCCAACCCACAGTTTGGGAACTTTTGGCCTAAAACCAAAAGTTTTAGGCCAAGCTTGAGAACAGTATATTGGTTTTGGCAATCGAGCCACACCCTGTCTACTTTCAATATGCCAGTGGGAGTAAGCAAACAGCGAATGCATTGGGATTGAAAGTTTATTTATGAAGTTTTGGATTATCTAATCAGGCATTAGCTATTGTGAGGTGGATGTGAGCTGTCAGAGTTTGACTAAGCGAATTTGAAATGTTTTTACCAACTGGGTAACAGCTCATGAACAGCTGACAGACATGGGACATGCAAGGAGTGGAGGGGGTAGACAGGCCCAGGTTTTTCACGGGGCAGAGGTATGTGAAAGCACAAGGTGAAGAATTCAAGAAGGATAGCACTGCTGCTTCTCTGCTCCAAAAGACTGAGATTTAGTGAAATTGACATGGGGAACCTAATCAGTTTCACCAAACCACCAGTCAGTGTGGCCCCTGACAAGAGGGCAACAGGGGAACCTGTCCTCAAAGCATTTCTTTTCCCCTGTTGATCAGCTATCAGGTGGGGAGCAGGAACACTCCTTAACTGACCAGACTACCCTTCTTCTGGTCAATGTCATTCAAAGCAATTCAATCCAGGGGTGAAATTGATCAGGAAAGGGAGACCTGGTCAACGCCACCAAGGCCACTCTTCTGTGAGATCTGGGCTCCTTGCTCCTTATCTAGCAGCTGATCAGAAGGTCATATGGAATCCCTGGGATGGGATTTCCTGTTCCACACTGATCAACTGTCAGGGAGGGGAGGGCTCTTGGCATTTTGTGCAAGAACATAGGAAGTGCTATACTGGGTCGGACCAATGGTCCATCGAGCCCAGCACCTGTCTCCGACAGTGGCCAATCTTGGTCGCTTGGGAGAAGTACCCAACAGGTTCAAAATAGGGTGATCTGTTCCCTGTTGTTCACTCCCAGTTCCTGACAGTAGGAGGTTACATTCCCCAAAACCTACCCAGCTAATAGCTGCTAATGGACCTATCCTCCAGAAACTTGTCTAATCCCTTTCTTAAAGCCAGCTATACTACTGGCCTTGACCACATCTTCTGGCAACAAATTCCACAACTTAACTGTGCATTGAGTGAAATATACTTCCTTTTATTTGTTTTAAATCTGCTATTTGTTAGTTTCATGGGGTGTCCCTTAGTTCTAGTCCTGCAGCTGGCTGGGCTGAGGCCAAGGCCAGAGCCTGCTCTGGAGTTGGTAGAGCAAGGGAAGAAGGCCTGCGGTCCGAGCTCATGACCTGTGTCCTTGATGGGTGTCAGTTGGCAAAGACTTACAGCCAAAGCAAGCTGTCTTGAAGCAGTGGCATGTGCTTTAAGTTTGCTAGTACATGGCAGCCTTACTGGCACAGGGCCTTTAATTCCGTGTATTGCAAGACTTGCATTGTTCCACACTCCAATGATGCCAAGGGGCCTCAGGCTGGCTGGATCTCACCAGCTGTGCTTTCTTGTCATGCCCCACAGGCATCTCAGGCAAGAGAACTCTGGCCTAAGTGGCATCTCTTGCCATCTCTGGTGCAGCGGAGGGAGGATGGATCTGGTCCCACCACAGCCCTTTAAGAGCTGCTCCTGGTTAGTGTAGTTCTTCAGAGAAGCTTTGAAACCATTTCCAAAGGCCGTCTTGTGAATTGGGGACTTGTAACCCCTTCCCGCGCACTGTCAGCTAGGTGCAGTCGCAGTCAAGAACCTGCCCTTGGCATTCTGTTACCTATATGGAGCTGTCACACTACTGGGGGTGCTGTGACGGATTCACAAGGGAAGGGAAAGGAATGGAAGGTTCTGTAAGCTTTGCCTGTATGTACCCAGCGCTCACTCTCTCTCTCCCCCCCTCCCCCGCCCCTACTCCCCACATCCAGGAAACTGATGAATATCGCCTTCAGTGACATGAACCCCTTTCCCATGAAGCTGCTGCAGAACCGGCGAGTGATCCACCGGGAAAAGCTGGAGGCAGAGCTGAGGGAGCTGGAGCGGATAAAAGCACAGTACATGAGAGAGCAAGTGGAGCAGGGAGCCGGGCTCCTGGATGGAGCAGTTAGTGAGGATGAGGAAGAGGGGTAGCTGCTCCCAGTCCTCCTTCCATATCACAAAAGACAGTGAGTAGTGCAAGGGGAAGCGCAGGGTCTGTGAGGCAGGAATGGGGATGCAGTGGGCATCATGATAGCTCTATCCCATGCCAGCCTCCCACTCGCTCCAGAGTGTGACTTGGGGTCCTTTCAAAACCATTAAGTTGGGGTTCTCTCTTCCCCTATTCTCCTGTCCTACGTTGATTACACATTTGGACTGCAGAGTCTTGCATGGTGCTTGCTGGAGGACCCTAGCAAATGCTAATTGCATGCACTTTATCCTAGGTTAATGAGGCACGGGTGACCCACAATGCTTTGCTGTAACCTTCTCTTCTACTCTCTGGTCCTCTTAAAGGAGATTTGTGTCTCTAGCATTATATGAAGAATGGGAAACAAAAGTTACCAATCTGAAAGTTAGGGCATGCAAATTGGCTGAGTGAGTTAGAGGGAACTGATAGAGCTATTTGCAAGCGCAGTGAAGCTGTGACCCACAGGATCACCTTCTGTAGGGAGGGAGGGGTCCTGTTGATCACTATCCGTCAGCTGTTTGATGGGAGCAGGATAGCCCTGCTCAAGTGTTAGGACTCCACACATATTGCTCTCCCTACCCTTGCAACAGGCAGTGAAAACATATAGAAACGCACCCAGCTGCAAGCACTGGTGCTAAGTGCTCAGAGGATCACGCTGCAAGTCTTCTGTCAGAAACAGACGTGGCACATCTCTTGCAGGCCACCATAGCTGATGTCTCGCTGTCTGCCCTTATTGCTGAGGTGGAAATGGAGCTGTGAAACAAAACCAGCAGATTCGCTCCTGTACAGTCCCCTGATTTGCTACACCTGTTGTGAAATGTGTTACACAGTTTTTAAGAGGCTAGTTCCACTGTTGCCCCTCTACCTAACTGGGTTACAGGACTCCTGTCTGGACGGTCACAGAGCATTAATTATACATGTATGTTGCAGAGATCATGATGGGCAATGAACTGTTACTTACTGGAATAAAACTGGATTTATTTATTTTTATAAAGTTATTTACTTATTGATTGATTGATTTGATTTTTACCCCGCCCCTCCTAAAAACAGCTCGGTGCGGCTCACAACAATAAAAACAATACATATAAAATATATCTTAAAAACAATTAAAACATATCAAAAACAATTCAAGTATTAAAACGGGGCCTGGGAACTCAATAAAACAATAAATAGGGTAGGGGAGATAAAACCCTCTAACCTCCCCTCCCCCCCTCCCCAAAGGCCTGGGCGAACAGCCAGGTTTTACAACTTCGCCGGAATGTCAAAAGGCTTGGAGCCAGGCGAGCTTCCTCCAGGAGGGAGTTCCAAAGGCGCGGCATGGCTACCGAGAATGCCCTCTTCATTGTGGCCCCCCGCTTAATGTGGGGGACCTCCAAGAAGGCACCCCCGGCAGACCGAAGGAGCCGCTCTGGGGCGCGGAGGGCAAGGCGGTCCCTGAGGTATGAGGGGCCCAGACCGTGAAGGGCCTTATAGATCAACACCAAAACCTTGAACCTGGCTCGGCACGCTATTGGCAGCCAGTGCAGAGGCCGGAGCACAGGTGTTATGTGCTCCCGACAACCCGGCCCCGAAACAAGGCGGGCCACCTCATCCTGCACTAGCTGCAGCCTCCGAACCAGGAACAAGGGAAGCCCCACGTAGAGCGCGTTGCAAGAGTCCAGCCTTGAGATGACGAAGGCATGGATGAGGGAGGCCAGGTCCAGGCTGGAGATGAACGGACGCAGCCTACGCACCAGATGCAGCTGGCGGAAGGCAGCCTTCGCAACTGCCTTCACCTGCTGCTCCAGGCGGAGATCCGCGTCCAGTATCACCCCCAAACTCCGGACCTGCTGAGCTATAGGAGGGCAAACCCCCCGCAATCAGGGGGGCCACTACCTCCCTTGCTCTCCCTACCACCATCACCTCCGTCTTATTGGGGTTGAGCTTCAGTCTGCTCTGCCACATGCATTCCGCCATGGCCTCCAAACACTGGGATAGCACCGAGACAGCAGGGTCTGGGTCAATTGAAAAAGAGAGGTACAGCTGAGTATCATCAGGTTACTGCATGTTCCTGATCACCATTGATAGTAACCAGCCAAATCCTAGGGCAGTGGTGGGAAACCTACAGCCCATGGCCCAAATTTAGCTTGTGGCTGGGTTTTTTTTCTTTCTTTTATTTGGCTCCTTTAAAATTCCTGGATCTGGCGCACAGAGCCTGTACCTATCCCATGAAAGAGCGAGCTCAGGGGAAGGAGGTGGAGATGAGGACATGCACTCAAGCACAGGGGATGGATCTGTAGCATAGATCCATGATCTAGTCCCTCCTTTTCCTTCTCCCATTCAGGTAGCAGGTGGATAAGGTGTTGAATTTGGAGCTAGGAAACCAAGGTTTAAATTCTGGGTGTTTTTAAACTAGCAAAGCTGGGGGGGAACGGGGTGTCCATGGCTGCTGTGTGGCACAGCTGAGGAACAGTTACAACGTACAGGTATATGGATGTAGTATCAACCAGTAACAAAACAACAACTACTAACTTCACCCTATGCGGAAAATGTTCCCTGCCCAGATTATTAAAAGATATTTTGAATGGTGAAGAAATTACTATCAGTCATAAATTGTTAAAAGTAACATCATTTACTACACAATCAACAAATCTGTTGTAAATATATCTATATGGTTCTATAAATGACAGACAAATACTTGGAGATATAATTAAGAAACTAAAACTGAAGAGGAACTAAAAGGAATTAAAAAGGGGTTCAACTGCTTTGGGGTGGAGCCTATCTCTGTTAAGAGAGATTCCACTGCCCCTGTCTAATAGGGTACAGCTCCTTTCTTCCACCCTGCCTTAGGTGAGGCCTATATCTGTCCAGGGGAGATATTCTGCTGTCCCTGTCCAATAGGGTACAGCTCCTTTCCTCCACCCTGCCTTGGGTGAGGCCTATATCTTTCCAGGAGAGATATTCTGTTGTCCCTGTCCAATAGGGTTCAGCTCCTTTCTCACACCTTAGGCAAACAGCTCCCTTTTAGTTCCCCCGGGACCTAGTGGAAATACTACTGTTGAGAGGGTGGGGAATTACTCCTCTTCTATTGTCAGTAATGAGTCTTTTATTCAATCAAATAGACATTTATTCAATATTATCAGAACAATCAGCATACCAATTATCAAAGAGACACTTGCATCCAACATTCTGCTCTCATCTTGCTCTGAACTACTTAGAAATACATACAAAGCACATATTCTTACATGATCAGAGGCCAACGATCTTGGTTCCAGGAAAAGGTGGGAGAGGGCCCAAACGATGCTGAGAGAGAGAGTGCCTTGCTGGACACGTTGTAGGATTTCCTATGGGGAAATCCCAGAGAGGGCGATCACCGAGCTTTTTGACTCCCTTGATAAGGGATGGTGAGAAAGTACAGTGAAGGCAAAGAATTAATCCAGAGTCAAGCCTTATATGCTGTGGCTGTTTTATGATTATTCAGAGTGTGGGGTTGTCAGTACTAAGCTTGTGGAGTGCTCCCATTGGTTGCCCAGATCTGGGGTACCTTCTTGCTTAGTCATGATGTGAGGCTTGTCCTGACCAGTAGAGTCAGCCTCCTCCCTCCGGAGGTCGGGGTCACAGCCCCTTGGCCCTGGCTTAGCCCGCACATCCTTCTAGGAGTCATCTATTTGTCTGATAAGAGCACACTCTTGCTTGTTCAGCCCAACTTCTGTTATCAGCTCCTGACCTTCTATACTGGTTCCTCCATGTTTCTGTAAATTATCAACATAGGTTGTTTGGGGAACAAGAGGTTCTGCTCACTTCTCCAGCATCATTTGTTCTCTCTCTGACCAATTCCTGATTATTCTTCCTAATACTTTTGTTCTTTGAATCAAATGCATTAACACATGTGCTTAATAGTGTCTTGCCTAATTTCTAGCATTCTATATAATCCTATATAGCAGCCCTGATGGCCTACAACAGTTACATTCCAAGTATTATAGCTCCAGTTTTAACACAAAGATGGTTACAATAACATCCAGTGTATATTGCTGTCACATTTGTGTCAGAGAAGCACTTCTGGTTTAGTTACATTTTAACACAGAGTTAGTTACAACAACATCCATGTATACTCTGGCACATTTGTGTCAGAGAGGCACTTCTGGTTTGGTTACAATTTAACACAGAGTTAGTTACAATAACATCCAATATATGTTTTAGCATATTTTGTGTCAAAGAAGCATTTCTGATTTCAGTACATAGGAGCAAGGAGATTAGCATCTTAGGGGTTCAAGCCATATCATAACAGAACTAGCACAACAGCTATGTAACAGAGTGCTTTCACACAAAGCTCACAATGAATACATATACAATTCTGCAAATGTAGTAGTGCAGAAAATGAGTATGTCCAACTAATACCACTAATTTACACTGGATAAATCACAATCCTTCCAAAGATAGAAAGCCTACGCAGAGACTATGTAAATAACAATTATTAAGCTTACAGCTCAGAGCTTAATTACCTAACGTTTCACTAAATATAGCTTTTTCAGGGGTGTTTCTTCTAATGGTATCACTGAAATCTCTGCTGCGCAGAATTTGGTATCGCAAAAACGACTGCTCTTGTGGTGTATTTTGCGTACTTGATTCTAAAAATGCAAAAGTTCAACAAGCCTTTTTCCTTTCTCTGCTGAGCTTCCCTCTGTTTGTTCCTGTGACTAGGTGAGCATGTACTATATACCACAAGAGCAGTCGTTTTTGCGATACCAAATTCTGCGCAGCAGAGATTTCAGTGATACCATTAGAAGAAACACCCCTGAAGAAGCTATATTTAGCGAAACGTTGGGTAATTAAGCTCTGAACTGTAAGCTTAATAATTGTTATTTACATAGCCTCAGTCTGCATAGGCTTTCTATCCTTGGAAGGATTGTGATTTATCCAGTGTAAATTTGTGGTATTAGTTGGACATACTCATTTTCTACGCTATTACATTTGCAGAATTGTATATGTATTCATTGTGATCTTTGTGTGAAAGCACTTTGTTACATAGCTGTCGTGCTAGTTCCTCTTCAATTTTGGTTTGTTAATTACATCTCCAAGTATTTGTCTGTCATTTATAGAACCATATAGATATATTTACAACAGATTTGTTGATTGTGTAGTAAATCGCGTTACTTTTAACAATTTATGACTGATAGTTTCTTCACCATTCAAAATATCTTTAAATAATCTGGGTAGGGAACATTGTCCGCATAGGGTGTAGTTAGTAGTTGTTGTTTTGTTACAGCTGAGGAACAGCCACTCAGGTGGAGTGCCTGGGGAAGGATTCTAACGGGCAGTTCCCAGCGTGGCTACTGTGACAGCCGCCTCGCATGTCGCCTGCCATGGACCATGGCGGCGGTGGAAGCATACCAGGCTGGCCTTTGAAATTGACATGTCGTGGCATGAGCGCAGGGAAACCAGGCTCCCCAGTGCTCGCAGTCAGTTCTTGTGACTTGTCAAAGGCCATGTCCTCTGCCCACAGTGTCTATGAGCAGGGGACCTGTCTCCTGGCATGGATGGCCGCTCTGGGTTCACACAGGCAGGGGATGCATGGGCGCCGGTTGTCTTGCACTTTTTTGGCTTGCCCCACACGACACACCGGATTTCTTGGCAGTGCACCAGGAGTAGCCGTGAGTGAGTGCTGCATGACTCGCAGGAGTGCGCCTCCCCCTACTCCACCTTCAGACCGGTGGTTGGATGAGTGGTTACTGGGTGGCCATGTGTGGCAGCATCTCGTTTAAAAACACCCTCCGTCTTAGCCATAACTGGGTGACCTTGGGCAAGTCACCATCTCAGCCTCAGTTCAAATGAGAATAATGATCTGCCTCACAGGGCTGTTGTGAGGACTGTACAACACTCTGAACACTCTAGATGCTATATAATCCATTAGTAGCAGTAGTTTAATCAGCCCTACTCCCAACTTGGCCTGTGGCGCTTGTGCCAATTTTCAAAGTAGCCTGCAGGAGGGAATAAGTTCCCGACCCCCCTTCCCTAGTGCCATAGCCCAGCCCCTTCTCTGTGTAGGAGTCTGTCCCTGGAGCAGTGCCCCTCTACTTCCCTCACCTTGCATGGATCCAGTCCCAGTGGGGATGGGGAATATCCCTTCCCTAGATCTCCTGACCCATCTAGCCTCTTAACATTCTAAGCACTGGAATCACCTTTACGTGACTGCCCTTTGCTGGAGCTCATGGAGTTTGTTGTCCCCTGCGGAGCCAGTGGCCTCCGTTCTCAACTGGGCTGCCTCTACCTGGATCACAGACTCTGTGAGGCTATGCTGGGTGGTTTTAGACAAGTGCCTCCCCACCCACCTTCCACCCACTATACAAGTTGCAGGGCATCACTGTAGCCCTGCACCAACATGTACAGTGGGTGGCTAGCAAGTGGGTAGTGAGCGGGGAGGTGCTTGTCTAAAAACACACTCCATGAGGAAACTGTTCCTGCTGTAGCTTTCCTGCTTGGGGAGAATTCACTGAAGCAGGCCCCTTTTGCTGCTAGTGTCATCTTGCCTGTGCTGCTTTACTCCCCCCTCCCTGGCCTTGGGTAGCAGGAGAAACATAGGGACTTAATTGCCTGCTCAGCAGTAGTCTCTAGTGGCTGCCAACTGCCACTACAGGCAATTCCAGCAACTCTGAACACATATAGGGCCTGACAAAGGAAAAATAGCAGCAACTGCACCCTTGGCCTTTGGACACTGAAGGAGCAACAGATCTGTCAGCTTACTCTGAGGTAGATGTGTACATTCTCATGAACATTTTTTCAACTTGAGGGAGGTATCTTCCCATCCTACCTATTCTTATGCTCATGTGTCTGTGTCATGGGTTTAGTTTCAGCTCAGCTTCATTGTCTGAGCCATGTCCCTGGCCATCACCAGGTCTTCCATCTCACGGTTGCGGGTGGAGTGGAGATTTTTTTTGCAAACCCGCTCCCATCCCATCCGTGCTCATCCTCTCAAATTCTTGTATCAGCTGCTTCAGTTGTTGTTTAGTTTGTCCATCTACTTCAAGACCTCTCTTTCGGGCTTCCCCACTCAGCTCTGACCTTCTCAGGTGGTCAAAGTGTTTGAGGAGCCCTATTTTGATAACTGGCCCGGCCACCCGAAATCAAAATTAAAACAACAAACCTGCACAATCTGTTCAAAGATTTGCTTATTCCACTCTCAGAGTTGAGTTCCAGAAAGTGCTGGCACTCACTCTCTTCGGATTGGTGATTTACTCCCTCCAGAGGATCCCACTCAGTTGGCTATCCTCCTATGCTTTTCTACACACTGGTACACAATTCTGAGCGTAACCCTTCTCATTGGGTGCCACTGTCACAGGTTTTGGGGTCCAGTACCCTGGGTTGGGTGACTCAATTTCCCTCACTTGCAGCCCACCTGGACCATTTCTCTCTCTGGCTGATTCAGGTCTGCAAAGGGGATAATCCTGTTATCTCCCAACTTCCCAGAAAGCTTCCCATTTACACAGTCTCTCTGGGTTTGCCAGTGCTTGGAAGCACAGGTATTCAGCTTGTGTCCCCAATGTTAGACCACAGACACTTCTTAATGAATAAGAAGAAAGTTTATTGATTACATAAGCAAAGATAGTTTGACACAGCGTGACTAATAAACAGTAAAATAACGCATTCCTGATCTGTACTGTGTTAGTCCCTAAGTATATCTTACCCTACAAATAGTCCATGCACTTGAGTTTGTTCTCAGCCCGATGTTGGAAGGGCTGAGCCTTTAGTTGGTTAGAATCAAAGTTGTTTCTCAACGCATCGCTTCAGCAAGCTGACAAGCAGGCGCCTCTGAGACTCTGCTATTCAGATGTTGAATTGAATTCCAGTTGTCTCAAGTCTCCCCTGATAGCAAAGGTGTTTCCTTAAATACCTCTGCAATCCCTTTGTGTGATTTTCCCGCCCTGGAGAATTCTGTGTTACTCCTGCAAGAAGAACTTCATTTGCAACTCCATGGGGTACTTGGCTAGTACTGTTTGCAGTGAATCCACATCGACCTATCTTTTGTCTCTCTCCATTACATGAAGAGAGTTTCCCTCTCGGCTTTGAGTTTGCAGTTCTCAGTTTTAACATTACATACATGTTTAACCTTTAGCTTTACATATCTGTTTGACCTATAGTCCAGTATCTCTCTCTGACAGTCTGATCTCCCAAATCTGGCCTAGAACCACCCCCTCAAGTGATGGGGCAGGAGCACTGCCATATTCCCTCCCTACCCTGGCTGTTTCAACAGGAGATGGTGACTTGCTCACTGAAGCCAACATGGCACAAGATACAGTGCTCCCATGTGGGGATGGAAGAGTCTTATAAATGCCTTGAGTGTGGGGTAAGCTTCAGTGACAGCGCAACCCTTCATAGCCATCAAAGGATCCACACAGGAGAGAAGCCTTATAAATGCCTTGAGTGCAGGAGGAGCTTCAGAAAGTGCTCAGCCCATAATAGCCATCAAAGGATCCACACAGGAGATAAGCCCTATAAATGCCTTGAGTGTGGGAAAACCTTCGCTTGGAGCTCAGCCCTTAATAGACATCAAATGTCTATTAAGCAAGGGGGACTAAGCAAGGGGGCTGTTACGTGAAGATGGGTATAAGATGTAATTAACTTTTGGGGTGGGATTGTATTATATACGTGGTTCCAGATTGGAGGAGGGGGGCCCTGTTATGGTTATTGCTGATGTTAATATTTGATTTATGAGCTATTTATGTTTACTGTGTATTGTGATAGTTGTTGTGAAGTTGCCCCCTGGTGAGAGCAGATGGGTACATGGAGGGCCCCACCCTGGTGGCAGTAGGGCACGGGGGGGCGGGTTGAGGAAGTAGTACATTATGTGAAGAGGGATATAAATTGTAGTTAAATTGAGGGGCAGATAGAATGGTATTATATCTGTGCTCTCATATTTGGGGGGGGGGGTTTTGTCGTTGTTACTAATGTTGATTTGATTATTGCTGTTCAGGCTTATTATGTATTGTGATATTGATATGCTTGTAAGCTGCCTCGAGCCATCTGTGATGGGAGAGGCGAGGTATAAATTAAAATTGATGATGATGATTGATGATGATCTCTGCGACAACCAATGAAGCTGAACTGTAACTGTGGGTGCTTGGATACATGCCCATAAGGCATGGGATTACACAGGATTGCCCATTTTGTCTAGGCAGGGTGCCTACAGCAGCCTTGGTTTCTTCCTGGCTGCGGGTGCCATGGGCAGAGTAGCTCCAGTCCACCACCAGCAGCCTGGAATGAGAAGAGAGCGGGGGTGCTGCCAGCAGACTGATAGTGGGCAGCTGCCTGCCAGCAATCAGTGTTGAACTCTGCCAGCCTTCTCTCACTGGTAGCAGTGCTGATCTTCCCCTGGGCAGGGCTGCTTCTAATGGCCAGAGAGGGTGCCTTGTGAGGACAGCAGCACCCTTCACATCCCCCTGTATCAACCCTGATGTCCATGGAACAGACATTACATTGGCTAAGTGGTATCCATAAACATAGGAAATAGCTCCAGATTACATGTCATGGGTTTGAGGGTCCAACACCCCACTTTCCTGGGTTGGGTGACTCAATTTCCCTCACTTGCAGCCCACCTGAACCAGTTCTCTCTCTGGCTGATCCAGTCCTGCAAAGGGGTAATCCTTTTGCCACCCACACTCCCAGGGTGCCTCCTGTTCACACACACTCTCTCTCTCTGGGTTTGCAAGAGCTTGCAAGCTCAAGTTGCTCACTTGTGTTCCCAATGCTAGACCACAGACACTTCTTAATAAAGATAAGAACGTTTACTCATTACATAAGCCGATATAGTTTGATACAGAGTGACTATTATAACACATTCCTATTCTATACTAGGTGAATCCCTGTATAAATCTTACCCTATAGAAAGTCCATACTTGAGGTTATTCTCAGTCAGCGATGTAAAATGACTGGGCACTGATCTCTTAGCTGGTAGAAAGCAACGTTCTTCCTCTCACCGCATGTCTTCCAGTAGACTCGCTTGCTGGCATGCAAGATGCAGATGAGATGAGCTCTCGCTCCAAGAGATAGCAGAAGATGGTCGACTCCTCTTTGTCTTGCCTGTTGGCTTAAATAGCATTTCAGAGTCTTTGTTTCCCTTCCCGCTTTGGGGAAGCTCCGTGGTTCCAAGCACGGCCGCAGAAAGGTAAACAGGATGATCCATTTGCATCTCCATAGGACTCTGTCTGGTGTCTCTCTGAAACCACATCCTTTATCTCTCTCCATTTCCTGGAGGGATTTCCCAACTTTCAGTTTACACTACATTATTACATGAAGCGAGTTTGCAGTTCTCAACATTACATCCATGTTTAACCTTTAGCTTTACATATATGCTAGACCTATAGTTCAGTATCTCTCCTGTGTTCCCTTATGTTTCTTCGTGACATTACACATAGCCTGACAAGTCAGCAAGCACGGGTTTGGGGCCACAGCTACAGAGCTAAAAGAGCATGTGAAAAATAACTTTGAGGCCAGATTCTGGCCCCTTATGCTGCTATGTGCTTTGATCAGTGATCAGTAGCATTTGCTTTAGCATGGCCTGGCAAAGGATGAAGCTGGTGTCCCTTGTCTATTTTTAAACAGACCCTTGCTTACCTGCTACTTGCCACTCAAAACATTCCCGGAGATCCATAAAAAGATCCCTGTATAATGTTAAAGAGGATTGAGCAAGCCATGCTGTCCTTGAGAGGAACAAGGTTGCCACTTGTTTCCTGCAGGGCTGTGCCTGCAGAATAGGCCTGTAACCAAGTTGGGCCAAGGAGGAGTGTCTCGTCCTACCTCAAACCTTTGTCCTCTGCTTCCCCCCTCCCCCTGGTTTCTGCTGAGAAGCAGTTCGTAAGCTGACTAAAACATAAAGCTTTTATTTTATTTTATTTAAATTTATACGCCACTCTCAGCCAGCCTCAGCATTCATGCCCCAAAGACACAAAGGTGATAGCTACTGAAATTTCCTTCACCCCTCATCACCAAAGCCTCCTGTCTTGTGTAAATCATTTGCCTTGACGCATGCTGAACTTTGCCCTTGTGAACAGTTTTGCTCCAACAAACAAGGACCAGCACGAGGCCAATATGAAACGGCACGAAATTGGCATGGACAATTAAACGCTTGTTTCGCACCACCATGGACAGAATTTACAGCCCCAAATGTTGAAAAAAATCATGAGTCAGACCCCTGCAAATCACAAAATCAGGGCCAAATCCAGCCCACATTGGTTTCCCTTCCCAATTCCTGGATCTGGCCCATGGATCCAGTCCCTATCCTCAAGCATTGAAAGAGTAAGCTCGGGAAGGGAGCGGAGATGGGGGCAAACACTCAGGGAAAAGGGATATATCCATGGCATGACCTAGATCCATGATCTGCCCCTTCCTTCCTTCCCCATCCTGAAGCACCACTACCCCCAACTCCTATCCAGCTGGTGGAGCTTGTACTAATTTTCAAAGTGGCCCATGGGCAGGACAAGATTCCTCAGCCCTGGGCTAGACTAGAGACTTACTTTAAGAAAGAAAGCAGAGAGTGTGGTAATTTCTGTCACTGGGGCTTAAAAAAAGCACCAAAATGGTGACACTCGTGATAAAGGGTGAAAACAGACATGCAACTTAACACTGCTTTTTAACATTTTTTATGCATGTTGCAGGGCTGCATACAGCCTGGCAACATGCATAAAAAATGTTAAAGCAGTGTTAAAGTGGAGTTACATGCATGTCTCTTTTCACCCAAAGTGAACTTGATTTACTCAATTTACTTCATCATTCGGTATTTTGCCATTCAGTTCTTTTTGCTGCTACATTTGGTTTTCTTCCCTAAATGCAGAACTTTACATTTATCTGTCAACTTTCATTGTACTAATTTCAGCCCAGGTCTCCAACCTATCAAATTTTTTCTGTTTTCCAAGGTGTTAGCTGCCCCCTCCCAGTTTTGTGCCATCTGCAAACTTGATATGTATGCCCGTCACTCCTTTATCCAAATAATAAAGATGATGAATGATCCGGAGCCAGAACAGAGTCATGTGTGACTGCACTGGATACCTCTCTCCAGTTTGATGATGAACCACTGATGATCACTCCTTGAGTGCAGTTATTCAGCTATCAAGCCACCTTGTTGTAGTGCCCCACAGCAGCCCACACTTTGCAAGTGTATCAATGAGAATCTTGTGCAAAACTTTGTCAAAGGCTTTGCTGGAAAAGTGAAGTGCAGCACTTGGTGACTGGTACTTTTCCAGGGGAGTAAAGTTCCAGTTGCCTCTTAAGAGCATCTGAACCTCAAGGGGCCAATGAAAATTAGTACAAGCTCAGAGGACCACATAGAGAGGATGCTTAAGGAATGAACTCGTGAAGGGGGTCCAGATCATGGAACTGTCTCCTATCCTAGGGTATTAATTATTATTAATAATTATTATCTGTTCCATTGTCCTGAGATTATTCTTTCAGCGCCTTGGGGTGGGGGGTAGGAACTAGATCCAGGGGGCAGGTCCACCTAACAACTAGTCGTGGGTTGCATTTGGCTCTAGCGGCTTAACATTTCTCACCCTTAGCCTAATTAGTTAATTAATTATTGTTTTTATAATTTTATATCCCACGCCACCTGCCTCCGGCAGCTGGGATCAGCTCACGTAACCCATACATAATCAATAACAATACAATGCAGTATGAAAACCATTATGCATAGATCCTCCACCTCATTCTCGTACATGATGCTTCCCCAAAGGGCTGGCCATCGCTTGGCAGGAGCCGGCTTGCATAAGCCATAGCGAACTTGGGAGCGGCCGCAGGTGGGGAATGCTAAGATGTAGGCTGGAGGCTCCGGCATCCCAAAGATCCAGGCTCCGTTTGCTGTCACTACGTGGCCCAGGGACTCTCTTCTTCTTTCCCTGCAGCAGCAGGGGCCAGGTTTGCTGTCGATTGAAAGGCGACTTTGCCTCGGTAGCCGCCTGTCCCCGCCCAGTCTCATAAATATGCAGTGGTTTCCCCTGCAGAGGCTCCTGTTTCTGCCTGTGCACCACAAAGGCCGGGCCATCGCTTTCTCTGGTGCCGCCGCCCAGCCCTTGTGTCCCCTGCAATGACTGTGCATGGGCGGGCTCCCCGGCGGGCACACGTGCTGACTGCCGGTAATCGTTTTTAAGGTGGCCTTCTCTGACAGGGGGCGGGGCTCCTCTTCTGTTCCTTGCAGCAGCGGAGAAGAAAGCTCAGATGGGCTGGCATGATTTATGAATGAATGGGACTCACTCGGTGATCTCCCAGCCTCTGCAAGGGGACCAGCCTCCTGCTCCGCAGAGCAAACTGGAAGGGCTGGGTTGCGTCTCTGCCTGGAACTCTGGGACTCGTTACTGCGGAAAGAGCTGAGCCAGTGCCGCCGCCACACCTGGCGTGAGCCTGCATGACCATCACCAAGGTAGGAGGCGAGTTCTAGTCCTGATGCAGCTGCCGTGCAGAGCCTGCCACCGGAAAGCTCTGTGCCCAGCGCAAGCCCCTTCGCTCTGGGCAAGAATGAATGCCATTCTAATGCACCCCATGTTAGTCACAGCTTCGGGGAGTCTGGAAAGCTGGCACTGATGGGGCACCTTCTTCCCTTGCCTGCTGTCTGTGCACTGGGAAAGGAGCAGCCCAGAGCTCTCCTAGCTTTACTAGGGGGAAACTTCTATGCCCTGCCTTTATTTGCGGGCATTCGTTAGCCTGCTGCACCCTTTGCCTCCAGCCGGTTGAACCAGGGGCAGCAGACAGCTTGCTCTGCCCACCCCAGACAATGTCACTTTTGCTGTCAGCCTTGTTAACAGGCCTTTGCTAGTGCTCAGCCCTCGAGTGAGATTCAGGAAGGTAGGATGAGGTTCGCTTCTCAGAGGTGGGAGGGGAAAGCTGGTTTCTGGAAATGCTGTGCCTCCAGTATCACCAAGGTTGGGTTTTGGTTTTGTTTTTTTAAATCCAGCCTTGCTCAGGTTATCATTCCTCCTTGTGCGTCGCTACGGAGCCCAGTTCTCACTGAGCGCCCTCTGTCTCTGCACAAGCAAGTGCAGATTGTGTGACTGCACAAGACCCTCGATGTTGGGGAGAGGGGAGAAGCTCCTGGGGCCTATGAGTAAACTAGAAATAACATGTGTGATGTATGGGGCTGCAACACAAGGAGCCCCAGCCTCTTAAGCAGATGTTCTGTTACTAATGATGATATTAATCATGGTAACACTTTCCTTCTATGGTGGCCAGATACGCAAAATTTAGAGGACCCTTATGAGAAATACAGGTTGCAGGACTGCATTGGCGCCAATGCAGCTCTGCAACCTGCATTTCTCATGTGTTCTCTAAAACTTGCATATCTGGTCACCCAATTTCCTTCTATCTGTAAACCATTTATATATTCAAAGACGGTCCCCACCTCAGTTTCACACAGGGCCCCAACTTCCGGGATCTGCCTCTGCAAGGGATGGTGTTGTTGAAGAGGTGATTTTGCAATGTTGTCTAGTGTCACTATTCCTATCTGCTAATTGAAGGTTACTAATTACTCACAGTTGGAGTCACAACACTTTCCTGGCAGTTCTCAAAGTAAAAAAGGCTTAGAATATGCACATTGACCTGGGGTGAGTCTGTGAGCAAATTCCAAAAGGTCTTTGAAATTGGCGGCACTGGACAGCTCTAGCCACCCTCTCCAGACAGGACACACTTTCTCTGTCATAATAAACAGCAGGCCAAATGGGGCTGGTGGAGCTCTGGACCAATGGGCGTTTTTAAATGAGCAAAGGTGTGGGGTGGGGGTGGGACAGGAGGGGGCATGGCCGCTGAGCAGCACAGCTGCATAGCAGCCACTCAGCTGGAGTGAGTGGGGAGGGATTATAACGGGCGACTCCCAGCGTGGCTACCGTGGCAATTGCCTAACCCTCCCCCTTTTATGGACCATGGGGTAGGGGGAAGTGCACTGAGCTGGCCTTTGAAATTGACATGGCCTGGCCTGAGCAGTGTGGAACTGGGCTTTCCAGCACTCGCGACCAGTTCCTGTGACTTACAAAGACTGTGTTCCCCGCTTGAAGTGACTCTGAGCAGGGGACCTGTCTGCTGGCATGGGTGGCTGCCCCAGTTCATACGGGAAGGGGACTGTGGGTGCCCATTGCCAAACATTTTTTTGACTTGCCCCCCATTGGGGCACTCCGGATTTTTCAGCAGTGACCTGTGAGTGGCTCTGAGTGGGTGCTGCCTGGCTCCTGGGAGTGTGCATCCCTTTGCTCCACCTTCAGATGGGCGTTTAGATTACTGGGTGGCCATGCGTGGTAACATCTCCTTTGAAAACAGAGTGTCTGACTCGCATATACATGTCCAAGCTCAGGGGCATTCTAGTGTGGCTCTCTGTCCGTGCATTGGCTGCCAGCCTCTTGTTAGTACAGCTGCAGTAGGATTTGTGCTTTTAGGGCAGGGATGGAGAATCTCAGGCCTGGGGGGCAAATGTGGCCAGTGGCTGGATCCGGTTCCTACCCTCAAGCACCAAAAGACTGAACTCCGGGTAAGGGAGAGGAGATGAGGGCATTCACACAGGATAGGGGATACAACCATGGCACAGATTCATGATCTGGATGCTCCTTTTCATGAGCCCACCTGCTAAACGCCCCTGCCCCCAACCTCTATGCAGCCCTCAGAGGTTGTACTAATTTTAAAGGGGCCCCTGGGAGGGAAAAGGTTTCCCGCCCTGTTTTAGGGGCTTGCTTGTTGGCCAGTCTTCCAAAATCCCTCTCAAAGGAAGCAAGTAAATAAGTTAACGCTTAGTAGTTAAGGTGTAAGGAGTAAGTTTAAGTTCAGGGCTGCTCTCTGTGGACACTGGCATTTGCATTTCCAAGAATCTGAATGAGCGGGTTGAACCACTTCCATTTGTAATCGGAGTGTCTTAAGTTCCAGTTTTTGTTAAAAGCTAAGTTTCTAGCTCTTATGATTGAGGATAAATGCTTGAAAAAGAGACTACAGAGGCTCAGAAAGCAAAAGAATCCCAACATTTACTATTAGCAAAACAAATTTAAAAATGATCACAATTTTTTAAAAAGATCTCTTATTTTTTTGTGGCCTATTTCAGGATCTTTTAACACATTCAGATTGGCAGCCCTGCATTGCTCTGAGCCTACCTTTCAGACTTGATTGTTGGGTGGGTGATGAGCTCTCTGAAAATCGGGGTCAGAATGTATGTGAGCTATGAATACATTGTAATTTACATCTCCCACATCAACTGTCCCTCCCGCGCACACGTGCACTCTGCGTATAACTGTTTACCTAGACTGCCTCCCCACCTCCAATACACATACGTACTGTACAGAAGCACAGGTGCTGAAAAGCTAATGGACAGTTGTTCTCAGTTATGAGTCACAAGATGGGTACTGTTGTCGGGGTCTTTGTCAGACCCCCAGATCAGATGAGGGAATGTGATGAACGGCTTCTTACATATAATCTAAAAAGTGTGGGGGAACATCTGGCCTGCAGCTGTTTTTATTTGTCCCTTTTCCAATTCCTGAATTTGGCCTGTGGATCCAGTCCCTGCCCTCAAGCACTCCAAGAGTGGGCTCAGAGAAAGGAAGAAGATATGAGGGCATGCACTTAAGGACACAGGGATGGATCCATGGCATGGATCCATGATCTGAACCGTCTTCTTCCTCCCCTACCCCCCACCCCGAACATACTTCTTAAGTGCTTCCCTCTCAATTCTCTTCTGGTCATGGAGCTTGTATTAATTTTCGAAGTAGCCCGTGGAAAGCAAAAAGGTTCCCCAGCGCTGAAATGTACAAGCAATCTTTGTTTCATGTGCTGCTCTATTCTGCAGCTAATTCCATGAACACCAGGAGCCTGTGAAGCCTAGTGGATTAGGTGCTGGACTGGGGCATAGGAGACCAGAGTTCAAATTCCATCCATGAGCTCACTGGGTGGCCTTGGGCAAGACATTCTCTCAGCCCCAGTTTCTCTTCTATAAAATGGAAATAATGGCTTAGCTCACATGACTGTTGAGAGTGAACTAGATAAGGACTGTAAAGCACTTGGAACACTGAAAGTGCAGTATAAATGACAGATAATAATAATCCTAGAATATGTAAACAGTCCTTATTCCATATGCTGCTCTACTTGGCAGTTAATGTCTCCCCTTTGCCTCATTTGAAAACCATGAACGCACAAGGATTACCTCAGACCAGTGCTCCCTCTGGCTCTGTATCCTGTCTCGCACAATTGCCAGCACCAGTCACTTCAGAAGAAGCAGCAACCCCATCCTCCAGTTGTTATGACACACTCTTCCCTAAGGAGAGAGGTTTCTTTCTGACTTCGGTGACCAGTGGTTGCCTTCTGCCCTGAAGCAGGAGGGATGTAGTCTATCTATTTTTAATCCCAGCTAAAATAACTGTGAATAATTCTTGTTATGCCTGTTAAATGTCTAATCCTTTGTTAATGCTGTTAAGTGTGGGACATGCATCTTTTGGCAACTAGCTCTGCAGACTAATTGCACATTGTTTTTCAACACGGATTTCCTTGTTTTGGTTTTTCAGTTTCAGTGACTATCACCTTTTCCTTTTATTAAGCCAGGGGGACGATGGCCCACCCACTTATTTTCTCTGTCCCAGTAATTTAGTTTACCTGTACCATGCCTTTTTTGTTGTTGTTAAAGCTGCATTCGGGTGCCGTGATTACCATCCTCCATAGGTGAAGCCACATGAGACAGAGTGGGGAGGCTACCATGCCTTGGGTAGCCTTACCCCACTCGGGGCAGCCGGGCCAAATGATGCAGTGCATTGTGTGGCAGCTGGCTGCTACGTGACGCATCCTTGGAAAAATTCTGAAGATGCATTGCAGAGCAGCTTTACTGCAACTGAGGTAAGACTGCCCAAGGCGGGGCTACTCGTGTGCCCAAGCCACACTTGTCCCACCGTGTGGGGAGCACCACTGCAGGACCTCGAGCGGCGGACACTGTCGCCGCAGTCACGTCACAGCCGGGGGTGGGATCTTGGTTAGGCTGGGGGAGGAAAGCAGGGCTGGGTGCCTGCTCATGTGGTCGGTGACATGGCCCACCTTGGCAGTAGCGGCAGCTCCGGCTTCCCTATGACCATTTCCCTGGATCCCTGCACTGGCCTCACAGCACGGCAGTGGCGATTGCCCGTCATGAGGCCGCATGGGGATTAAACTGCCGCAGCTCGTCTGGCTGCTCCCCAGGAAGGTACCACTGTTTTTGCCTCTGAATTATCCGGTGGTGGCATAACCCTGGATATTTCCCCTGCTTTCTTTACCCCTAGTGATACCATGTGGTAGATCATGGTTTATACACCACCAGCAATGTGCCTGGTGCTGAGCAGTTGTGATAAGAGATGGGTCCCTGCGCTGAGAGGCTTAGGATCTAGAATGGACAAGGGAAGGGGTGACAAAAGGGAGGGGGAGACAGGGATACAGTCATGAAGTTGAGAAGTTGCAAGTGCAGACACTCAGCTTATTTACAGGGGAGAAGGGGATCCTGAGGATAAACAGTCATGAACAAGAAATGGATGCAGGTGAGGAGAAAGGGAAAGCTTGACAGAAGAGGTAAGTTTTTAGGAAGAATTTGAAAGTAGGGAGAAAGGGAGCAGAGCGTTATGTGTTAAGGGAGGAAGTTCCAGGCCTAGGGAGCAGCATGGGAGAAATAAGGGCAGAAAGATCAGAAGGAACAAGGGCCTTGAAGGTGGAGACAACTCAGACAAGGAGTTTGTGGTGGATTGGAAGAGGAAGAAGGAGGCAGTGGAGGGAAGAAAGGAGTGGTTGACCATGTTCAAAGCAGTGGACAAGGTGGATGGCCTTGGAAGTAGGGTGCTGAACAGAGGTGAGAGGAGAAAGGTGAGAACAGGGAAGGCCAGTAAGGAGAAGGTTGCGGTTGTCAATGTGAGAGATGACTGGAGCATGGACTAGGATTTTGGCAGTGGGAACAGTAAGAAAGGGCAGAAGTTTAGTGATATTATGCAGGGAAAAGTAACAGACCGTAGCAACAGACTGAATATGAGGCATAAAGGAGAGGGAGGAGGCAAAGGCTTTGTGAATTCGAGGCTTCATGATCTGTTCCTGGATCTGTTCAGATTCCACAAGAAGTGGGGTAAAACTGTAGCAAACTTGTGGGGTCTGTGGGTGGTAATTGCGAGATCTGAAAGTTGCTGTATTCACCTCCTCTCTAAACCGAATAGCACTAATTTCTTCTTCATCTGGAAGCCCAAGACCATCTTTTGTTGCCCATTTCTGAACCCCTTTCGCTTTGAAAAGGGGTGGAGCCATCTGGTCCTTCCCTGGTTAGAAGAGAAGGCAACTGAATCCTGATTTTGTTTAACTCTAGCAGCTTAGTAAATCTCACAGCAACTCTTTGATTTGAAAAGTGCTAATTTGGCTTTAGAGTCTGTCATAGAGCCATCTTGCGTTGATCCTAAGTGATTGCAGGAATAGGCCCATATGCCACAATCTTGCAAGATCTCCATGGAGACCTGACCACCCCAGAATAAAAGCAACTGTTCCCCTTATTGGACAAACCCAGTCCTCCTTATTGGTCACACAGACAGTGAATCATCCTTAAAGTCCTTTTCCAAAACCCTTATCCTGCCAATCTTCCTTCTTGGCTGTCAGTCCTTTCACCAGGCTAGCTTTTGTTCAAACCTCCTGGCCTGGCCCCCTTGGCCAGCCAGCTTCAGGGCATGCCCTAGTATTTCAGGACCTTGGAAAAGGGAGAATGTTCTGATCTTCCATGCCTGCACAGCAGCTGTGTTTAATGTGCTGGTTTGAAACAGACACAATTAGGCCAACCTTACCCACACACAAACACACAGCAATTGTGCCACTCCCTGGAGAAGGTTCTGTGTCCCTACTGCTCTTCATAGTAGTCATGGCTAAGGCTTATGGGAGGGCATCCCAGAGACCTCGGCACATCCTTGCCACACCATTTTCTTTTCCTTCTTGCAGCTCCTTCTGCCGTTTCCCCCACTGAGCACTGCTGCTTCTTCTGCTGTGCTGGCATCAAGCCCTCCCATCTGTGAGCATAGCCTTATAGGTACAGGCATCAAGGTTATAGGTTCAAGGATCATTCCACACAGGCCTGTCTGTAAAGTTGTGAAATGTAGATAAACAACTATTAAAAATTAACACAGCTCATTGATCATATTGTAAGTACTAAGTTACTTTAATTATGACTCTACAAACTGTGCACACTTTTAAAAGAATGGGATGAATTCCCACAGTGATAAGGGAGAAAGAAACCTATCCAAACTATGAGCCATGGAGTTTAATGAAAACTTGTGTTTTTTTTACCATGGCGGTCACCTGAAGTCAGTTGGGGGGAGGGGGAAGAATTGGTAAAGATTTACTGTAAAGACGTACATGGCTATGGACGGCAAGTGGCAACCATGATGGCCATGAATTGGTGGAGGTTGAGATCATTAGTTCTTGTGAAAAGAACTAGAAAGTATAGAGGAACCTACCTGCGCACAATCTCAGTAAGAAGCTCTGGTGGCAGCAGTTCCCCCAGATGTCAAGGTCAGAGAGTATGTAGATTCTCTGGTTGCCCTGGGTATTCTCTGATTCCACACTAGATCTCTTGGATTGTGTTGTTCCTCTGCACCACTGAGGATTTTGTTTTCCTGACAGCCCTTACTGTCCTATTCTGGCTGGGAACTGTCTACAGACATATTTTACTGAATGTATTTCATTTATTGTCATTTCTTACCCTGCCCTTCCTACCAAAGGTGGCTCAGCGCAGCTTACAATATTAAAATACAAAGTACACACACAAAACATAAATACAAAAACATAAAACACCCCCCAACTCCACACCATCCCTCCAACCCCTCTCCATCCCAACCCCGCTACCTCCTAACTCACCCTTACCCTCCCCCCACACCCCTACCATAGCTGCCACTGCCAAACACCCTTGTGAATAAGACTGTTTTGCGCTGCCTCCTAATGGTGCTCAAGCCCGGACATAAATGAACCTCCCAGGGAGGGAGTTCCACAGTTGCAGAGCAGTGGCTGAGAATGTCCTCCTCATCATAGAGACCAAGTTAAAAACTGGTACCTTCAGACGGGTGTCCCCAGACAACCACAGAGGCCCTGATGGAACATGAAAGGCCAAGCGATCTTCCAGATAAGTGGGTCCCAAGCCATTTAGGGATTTAAAGGTCAAAACCAGCACCTTGAATTGTACCCAGAAGACAATAGGCAACCAGAGCAGATTTCAGAGCACCGGTGTTACGTGCGCCCGGCGACCTGTCCCTGTAAGGAGCCGGGCCGCCACATTCTGCACCAGCTGCAGCTTCTGAACAGTCTTCAAGGGCAGCCTCCACATAGAGCACAGGTAATGAAGGCATAGATGGTGATTGCCAGATCTGACTCAGAAAGAAAAGGCTGTAGCATTCTCACTAGATGGAGTTGATGAAAAGCACTTCTGGCCACTGCTGCCATCTGAGATTACAGGTGCAACAACAGAGCCAGAAACACTCCAAGGCTGCAAACCTGAATGACCGGGGGAGGGGGTAGAGCCCATCAATAACTGAGGTCCCAATCCTCCCCAAGTCACAAGGCTGGCCAACCATTATCACCTTGGTCTTGTCGGGATTCAACCTTAGTCGACTCACCTTCATCCAGCACCCCCACAGTAGCCAGGGAATAGGTAAGCACCAAGACTGCAGGACCTGGGTCAGATGAAAAAGAGAGGTAGAGCTGGGTGTCATCGGCATACTCACTCCAAACCTCCAAATAACCTCACGCAGAGGCTTCATATACACACTGAACAAGGGCGGGGACCACGATAATAGGGGTGGTGGTGGGTTCCTTTGCCAAGATATCATCCATTTCCTTGTAGGACATATGCATGCTGCGTGCCTGCTCTATTTTTGAGGTGTCTGAAATTTGCACCTCAACTGCTTCTCCTTCCTCCTCTAGCACTCTTGGATACCCCAGGTATGACTGAGTTTGGTCATCTGCTGGGGCAGTTGGCATACACTTCCCCATGTGCCTCCAGATATCCCAAAGCTTCTGCACAGAGACCAAGGAAGGTGGTGACCTTTGCCAGCGTATAACAGGACGAAGCACTGGAAGAAAAGGTGGTCCAGTGCTATGGTCATGGGTGGCGGTAACATCTGAAGTTTGCAACGATAAGGCAAAGGGTGAGGAAACACGTTACACAGCAGTCTGTATGCTCAAGCGATACAAATCATGGCTAGGTAACTCCTGGGCTGTAGCATTTGGACAGGTTACCAGACCAGGTGAACGGAGGGCAGGCATGGGTTGCACTGTAGGACTGCAGTCCGAAACACATTTGCACTATTGGAGCCCCAATGACTTTGCTGGGGTAAGTATTGCTAAGGATCAGAGCCCAAGAATAGAGCTTCAGTGTCATGTAGTGTTTCCACATCCGCTATGCTGGCAAAGACTGCATTGGGGCACAAGAAAAATGGCACAAGCCACAATTGTGTGGGTGTCCCCTCACAATTTTGCACTGGTTTCAAAGCAGATGTGCTCAATACAAGAGCTCTGTGGAGACCTGACCAGCCCAAAATAAAAGGAACAGACTGTAAGCCTGATCAAGATTATCTGCAAGAAACTCAATTAAAGAAAACGATTATGAGAAAGGCTCCAGTTCCATCCATCAAACTCATTTCCAATGCACTCGATCCATTAGGAGGTGCCTGCAAATCAAACCATGACCTCCCTTTTCTCTACAGAGCTGCCTTTTGGAATTGGAAGCATGTGGACATGGGCATAAATCTGGACTGGGGACTAAAATATATTTAGCCCAAATAGCCTGGCAGGTCATCAGATCTCTCCTGATGCTTCCTCTCCAATCAAAAGGAGGCAGTGTGATCGTCCAGCAGAATAACACATGCAGTTAGCAATTAGTGCAGAGGTGAGCCCCATTCCCTTCAGTGGCACTCATGCCTGTGCTAACTGCTCTATCACTAGACAATCACACCCTAAAGCTTTTAAGGGAAAGGGGATGCATTTTGTCTGGTTAATTAGGCTTGCAGCACTGTGGCTGACAGCTGCAGCCCTGCACTAGCAGAGGGAGAGAGGAGGGAGCTGTCCATTACATTAACCAGGCAGGCTGAAGCAGCACAGTCCTTCCTGCCCACCCTTTAAAGTCCAGGACTGTGGTTCCCAAAGCCATAGTAAGTGGTCTGCAGCTGGTCAATGGAATTAACCGCAGTTATGGCAAAGCAAGCTTTAGTCCTGCTAGCACTGCAGTCACATCTGCGGGGAAGAGGGTAGGAAATGTGCCTAATGTGCTGTGTCCTGAGTGGAGTGGAGATCTGCAGCCCAGAACATATGCATCATGGCCATCCTCCCATTCTTGGAAATGGCTGTGGTGCTGGTGTGGACTGAAGTTATGCGCCTCATGCCATTACGGTTGCCACCATCCCCAACGCGTTGATCTAAAGGGGGGCGGGCCATGCCGAAAGGCACAAAACAAAGGGATTCTATCACCCTTTTCCAACATAGCCAAGTCCCCTTCAGAGCATGGTGCTGTCCTAACGCTCCATGGGGCAGGGCCACATAAAAAAGAGGCAGAAGAGCTTCTTCACCCTGCCCTCTTATGACATCCCACCCCCCCCCCCCCCAGGTTATCCAGCTATTTCCATAGCTTTTTTCATTGCAAGTTTTTGCTAGCTACGGCTGACTACCATTGTGCCTGTAAAGTCCTATCACGGTGCAATCCTGAATACAGGGTCCCTCAGTGCTGCTGCAGTAACAGGAACAGATTTGGAATGGAGTAGCTTGTCAGGGTGGAAGTATATTGGACAGCACAGATTAGAAGTGATCAAAAGTCATTAATGTCTGGGAAGGGGGGGGGAGGTTCTTCGTGGCCTTTGTGTCGTGAAATGAACTGGCAGGCACAAGCCTCTTCCTGGCACATGGGTATCCATCCGTGTTATCGCGGTGCCCAGAGACAACACCAAGTGGCGCAGTGGAAATACGAGGAGAGAGAGAGAGATGGCTCTCCAGTATCACAAGTGGCATTCCATAGGCAAGTTCCTTGCTGGCAGTCTCTGCTGAGAGGCTAAAGAATGAAGAGGGTGTGAATGGCGAAATGCTCTCCTGGCACAAGGAATGGGAAAAGGGCTGATGAGCAGTCTTTTTTCAGGGAGGTGAGGAAGCAGGCAGCGCTGGCATCTTAGCTCTCTCCATGGGTGTATGAAACGAAGAGCCAACCGTGAGTGATTTTTGCCATGTTAGTGGCAAGTTCAAAATGGGCAGATTGCTGGAGGAAAAACCAGCCTGTTTGCAAAATGATTCAAGTGGGTCAAAATGTACAACCGCCCTCTCCACACTACCTTTCCATTTCCACACAAAGCAAAAAAAAAAAAAAAAGGAGGTGGAGGCGGAGCTGGGAATTCACATGCAGCAAAGAAGGGGCAATATTTGCTCAGAGACATGCCTGCACAAGGTAAAGGGCTGTTTCCCCAGCTCACCCTGTGAGAAATGCAAAACCTTGCCAACGAGCAGCTTTCAGTCTCCAGAATCCGGGCAACAGCCTTACAGGAGTTATTTCTTCCTGCCCCAACTTAGTTTTCTTGTGTAACTCTTTGTTTCTCTTGCCCCACCACTACCCATAACGCAATCCTCCTGACCATGCAGCTAATGAAGAAAGAGCACTGCAGTCCCCTTTGGAGACATGTAGCCTGCTCAGCAGGAGGGAAGCACACTGTCATATGAAGGGCTGTGTGTGACCATCCATAGTAGCAAGGGGAACAAGGTGGCAGTAAATTAAGGGACAGTTAATACAAATACCCAGTTTACCTAGTGAATGGCCACTGACTCACTGCAGCTTCCAGAGCTCATCAGCTGTTACTGCTGAGCAGCTGATGGGTGGTAACAGCTGTTCAGCACATATGCACCCATCATGTACCTTTGAAAACGGATGGGTACTTAGCACCCATTTAAGACTTACTATGTTCTTGGAGCTATAGCTGAAGTGAGCAGTGTACTTAATGATTACTTTCACCCTGATTGATTTCGTTTACAAGACAAAGGGGAGGCTGTTCTCTCAACTTCAGGAAGGCGGGGAGGAAAACACGCCCTTAGGGTGGCTGCATTCCTCTGGGATTTTGCCTGACTGACTAGTAAGCCCTGAAGCAGGAGGAGTTCTATCCCTACCAAATGTTTGTCTGTGGCTGTTTTTAAAGGGGCACGGCTGAGGGGCAGTCCGTGGGGTGATGGGTGGACCTGCGTGTTAGTGTCTCATTTAAAAATGGCCTATGTGATCAAGGTTGGCCTCAAAACAAGAGGAACTAGACTAGGTGTGTGTCTTTCTGTCTGTCTGTGCCTTACCCCTCATTTCAGAGTCTAGGAGTTGAGAGGTGTGCTGAGAGCACTGTGTGTCTGGCAACGCTCCATGTGCACATGTGTATGTGTGAACAATCATTGGCAGGAATAAAAGTCAGCATCTCTAGATCAGCATTAGGAGTAAAAAGCTGTAGAGCAGGGGTGTGGAACCATTTGCCCGCTAGCGCTAGGGAACGGATCTCCATTCCTGCAGGGCTCTGCAGCACAGAGTGTCCTGGGAAGGGATGGGATTGGGGGGAGGAGGAAGGTGATCCTCCGTGTAGAGGGTCCCATCACCTACATAAGGAATCACATTGTCTACATTGGGGGTGTGATCCCTGGTCTGTAAGGGCTCTGCGGCTGGCAGGCTGGTCTGAATGGGGATGCAGGGGATCCCCCATGGGCCACAAAAGAACCACAGGCGGGAAGTTCCCCACCCCAGTGCTGTCAAGCTGCTAGCAACTCAGGAGCTCTGGAGTGTCACTGCTTTAGTGACTCTGCATGAGCTTAGGGCACTAAAGCAGCTAAAGTAACTGATAGATATAAGCCAAAAGGCTAACGTCCATAGGGAATTCCTCATTAGCAAGAACAGCCTGTTCTCTGTATTGAAATCCTACCCTTGCAGGACCATATCATGATAGCAGCCCCTTATCCTCTTCAAAGCACATTAACTAATGAATTTCTCCCCCAAGCCCTTTGCGGGAGAGCATTCCCAGATACAGGAGTTAAGCAGGTGGCTTGTTGCGACACAAGAAGACCATTGGCAGAACCAAGATTGAAATGCCGTGCCTTTTGGCCTCTGCTAACCCAGCTCATCGAATATGTTGCGTGGCACTGCTGGGGATCACGTCGCCCGTAGCGCGGCCAGACGTGTGGGTGACTCGGACAGAAATGACTTCATGTGGGTGGTTTATGTGCATCTCTTCACTGACAGTCCAGCTCTGGCCACACCTTTCTTATAGTATCACAGTTAGAGAAAAAAATTCTCTCTCTGAGCAGAGCTTTTTTTAGTGGCTGTATATTCAAGTACATGCTATTTTTGTTCCTGGCCAGCTATTAACAAGCTATAAAGATTTAAGAAGCTATAAAGATAAACCAAACAAATCAGAAACTGCTGATCTCTATTATATCAGAGAACTTTGATACAAGCGTATGAATAAGCTTCTAGTGAAGTATTAGGGGCCACATTCCTCCCTTACTCACACTGCCCTATGGAACCTCACCTGAAATCGTATCAAAGGGGATACACGAATGGAAGCATTGGCACAATTTAACTCTGGGATATGAGCTCCTTGCTGGGTTTTATGATAGGAAGGCTAAGTGAGCTACATGGATAATATTATCAACAAAACTCAAATGCAGGGCCTGTTCCTGCCTCCTTCACGCTGAAATCGGTGGGGTTACCTGCAGAATAACATCAGGACTGGGCCCACAGCAATATAGTCAGAAGTCTGATTAGCATTCCTCTCATCACAGTCATTGTTTCTGCAGTATAATTATTGTGCAGTGCATATCATGTCATGGGCTAATGACAGGCCTCTGGGTGGAACATCCAATAATGCAATTTAGATAGAGCACAGCAAGGCTGAACAAAGAGTTGGCAGGGGATTGCAATGACAAGTAGTTGCATCAGCCACAGGAATGGTGAAAGGTTAAATCACTGGTCAAATTCTGTTGCCAGCCAGCAATCACCTGGAGTCCTAGATGGGACTGTGCGGCCAAGAGAGTTCAGACCAGTATTTCTAGGCAGCATTCTGGAATTTTTCACCCACAGGTACCAAAAAAAAAAAAAAAAGCATGTGCTGGGAGTCCTTTAGCAGAAGGGCTAAGAACACTTTCATTGAAAGGTGGTTTGCTTTTTCCTGTGGAAAGAAGAATTATGTGATAACTGTGCGTGTATGTGTGTGTGGGTGTTTTTAAACGAGACGCATCCGCTCATGACCCCCCACATCCACATGTCCAACTGCTCATGTGGTGGTGGTCCATGGTGAGGCGTGCTCCCATGACCCATGCACTGGTCACCCAGGCTCCACACGGAGCACTGCCAAAAAAATCCAGTGCCCTGTGCTTGTCAGCATGGCTGCCTCCATGAACAGGGCAGCCATGCCAGGAGCTGTCCATGTGAAGATCTCCCTACATACTTGTCACGGAGGAACATAGGGTCACACATGTGTTATACTGGCCTACATGTAGACTACAAGTCTGGTAAATATGTAAAGCAAAAGGTTCCACATGTATGTAATGTTACAATTGAGAACTGTAAAACCCAGATCAGAGCTGTGACATATGACCAAGCTCCAGGAAATGGAAAGACCGTTTTGTTGATTGTCCCAGACGGATGGCCAGAGACATTACAAATGCTAATGCCGGCAGCTATTGCTTACGTGCAAGAGACACAGAAAGCTGATAACAGCAACAAAGGGAATTCTAGAAGCCTCGAGAAGATATGAAGAGTTTCCTCTTGGGGATATAAGGAGTTGTACCCCAGAGGGGGGAGGGACTATCAGGAACTCACTCAACATCTTGCAGCCAGGAAGGCTGGAAACCATGAACTGAGAGACAGGACTTTGCTCTCTAGCAACTCTAAGGCAGAAGGCCCAGTCGCTTACATCAAGAACTGAGAGGAACTTATGGACCTTTGTAGGGTAAGATGCTTATTTAGGAACTCAACCAGTAAAGATCAGGAATGCGTTATACTTACTTTTGATTTCTAGTAACCACTCTGTATCAACTATCTTGCTTATGTAATCAATAAACTTGCTTCTTATCTTTAAGAAGAAGTGTCTGTGTCTAACATTGGAACACAAGTGAGCAACAAGAGCCCTCAAGCTCTTGCGAACCCAGAGATTAAAGAGTCTGTAAACGGGAAGGATTGGGCCCTTGAGTGACAAAGGGGTTGTCCCTG
>QEPC01006122.1:1810252-1826627 GCA_003113815.1 Sphenodon punctatus | reverse complement strand
CCCCCCCCCCCCCCCCAATAGCAAACTGGTTTATTTATTTTTTTACATTTGGTTTTTTTTTCCCCTGTCTTCCCACCCCCCACCCCTCCCTTTCTGTTTTCCACTGGAAAAACGCAGGGGAAATTGGAGAAAGGAGAGGGAAAAGAGGGCGGGGAAGGGAAATCGGCAGTTTTCTTCCCAAGAGAGAAAAAAGGAGGGGGAAAAAACCAGACATTGTTTTCATGTTTGCAAATGAAGTGACTTAACAAAAAAACAAAAAAAAATCCCAAATTTCATCTAATGAAAAATGTTCTTGCTTGTTATGAGCCATGAGATGCTTCATCCCTTTAGGCAGCATTCAGCTACAAAAGCATAGGCCTCTGATATAGGTGCCTTCTCTCTCCTCCTCAGCTGTCAGTTAGTCTCTGTGCCACACATGGAGCATAAATTATTAAAATGAAACTGAACATGGTTCAATACTCATGTTATTGTAGCGCTTGCCCTGAGCTGGGTTACAAATGGTCTTCTGAAATATAACCTGAATCATCATTCAAAAGTACCGATTTTCTTCGTTGGTGCCGAGTCTGGCCCACATGTTCAGGAAGGATGATTAACCGGTTGTACTGAAGAGCCCTCCCTGTATATACTGCATAGCAATCAGTCCCACACATCTTAGACCATTTCCCCCTTCCTCATGACTGTTGTTACTGGAGAGCTCCTCCTGATACATACACACTTCCTTGCCATTAGGGTAGCCCCCTTTTGTTGTTGCTGCTATTAACACTTTACTGAGTTTGGATACACAGAATAAGAATATACTTCTCATGCATGTGAAATTCTGCACACTATACATTACAGACACATTTGATTCAGTAGGGTAGCCACCTTCCCATAGATCTTGAATGAAAAGGAACTGGGTCATGCCAGAAGGGAGCAGAGCAGAGGGACGCTGTAGCGCCTTCCTGTTGTCCCCACATGCCTTTTGGCGGGTTGTGACGTCACCACGCTCTGCAGCACGAAGCGGGTGAGACACTCTTTGCCCCTCCCTGTACTGGCACCTGCCTCCCCATCCCACCAATAAACTGGAGAAATCAGGGCTTCACCTGAAGCCCAGAGTTGATGGGTTACAACCTAAAAACTGGAGTTAAAACCAGAGGGGTGGTATTCTTACTTGGCACCCTGCCCTTGTCAGTCATCTCTCTCCTTTTTTGTCCTTTCACTCCCCACCCCCATCTCACCAGTGGCTTTTTACAACCTGCAATCTGTGGCTCTTCACAGCCACACCTGCCTGGCCTGGAGGTGGATGAAATGGATGCACTGGCCACCTGTAGGGACTGCTCACCTGCAGCAGGGCATGCCCCAGCCCTGCAACTTGAAACACCAACCAGCTGTTTAGTTCAGGTGCTGCTGTGCAGAGCCAGCCTTAGATAGGGACAATAGGGGCAGTAGCACTAGGCCCCACATTTTGGGGGGCACTGAGAGAAACCCTTCGCTTGGCACCCCATCACCACCAATCCTGAGGGGCCCCAGGAGGCCCAACACCACTGCTGTTCCTGTGCAGCCCTGCCCCCACTCTGGAGATTTGCGACAGTGATGGGTCTCCTGAGGGCCCCCAGAGAGCCATGTCAGGCAGCAGCAGGAGCTCCTGAACCCTTGGAGGCTTACCAGGGGGTGGGTAGCTAGAGTATGATGGTGTAAGAAGGCAGGGAAAGAGCACTGTGGGTGGATAGAGTAGGACCCACCCATTTGTAGAGCGTTCAAGCAGACCTGTGAGGCCAGCCTCCCTGCCCCAGTTCGACCTACCTATCTACCCCCTGCTAAGTCCTGAAGGCTCCCAGAAGTCCTACACAGTTCCCTGTGATAGGAATAATTAATTGGCATGATGCAGTTAATTGCTAAAGTTGCAGTGGAGTCAGTTTACACTTTACAGCCCCTTACTCATCCATCACACCCAACCCCCCGCACCTCTCTCTCTCTCATGCATGTACATCCACGCACCCAGCCCTGTGCCCCCCCCCCCCGGTGTTTTCAAATGAGCAAGTTTGTTTGTTTATTTATTTATTTATTTATTTATTTTATTTTCTAGATTTTTACCCCACCCCTCCTGAGAACAGCTCGGTTGATGGGTGTGGGTGTCCATAGCCGCCATGTAGTTCTGCTACGGAGCACCCAAGCAGGCACAGTACATGGGGGGCGGGGGGGGCAATTCAAATGGGCAGTTCCCAGTGTGGCTACTGTGGCCACAGAAGCGGCCATCATACATTTGTCTGGGCCTGCATGAAGCATTCTGGATTTCCTGGCATAGCTCCATGCGTGGCCATGAGTGGGTGTTCTGTGGCTCACGCGAGTGCACATCTCTGCCACCCCCTGCACCACATTCAGACGGGCGGATCCATGGCTTCTAGGTAGCCATGGGGGGTAGTGCTACTGCCCCTTGTCTGAAATCCCCCCCCCCCTCTCTCATATGCCCCCCCATCACCCTCTCAAAAGGACTATCCTATTGACTCAGACCGAGGTTCCACAAAAATAAACTTCTTTATACCTCTCCCAACTATACCTCTCTTTTTTTTCCGATCCAGACCTGGCAGTCTCAGTGCTTACTCAGTGTTTGGCAGGTGTGGGGGACTGGATGAGGGCGAGCCAATTCAGGCTGAATCCTGACAAGGCAGAGGTGATGTTGGTGGGTAAGACGGTGGGTGTGGTGTCCCCTGTCATTGATGGGGTTCATCCACCTCTGGTCCTTCAAGTCTGTAGTTTGGGGTGCTCCTCGATTCCCAGCTCTGCCTGGATGTCCAGGTGGGGGCTGTGGTGAGGAGTACGTTTCCCCCAGTTACATCTTGTGAGGCAGCTTCGGCCATATATCTCAGACTCTGACCTGGCCCACCATCATCCATGCTTTCATCATCTCAAATCTGGACTATTGTAACGCACTCCACATGGGGCTACCCATGGCAATGGTTTGGAAGCTGTAGCTGGTGCAGAATGCAGTGGCCCGTCTCCTTATGGGGATGGGTCTCCGAGAACACATTACATCAGTGCTCTGTTCTCTGCACTGACTGCCGATAGTCTTCTGGGCCAACTTCAAGGTGTTGATGCTTACCTATAAAGCCCAACACGGTCTCAGTCCTACCTATATGTTGGACCGCCTCACGCCCCGTGCGGTGGATCTACCCCTGCGGTCTGCCAGGAGCACCCTTCTCAAAGTCCCCCAAGTTGCTCAGGGGGCGACGATGGAGAGGGCATTCTCGGTGACTGAGGCTGTGGAACTCCCTTCCAACAGAGGCCTGGGTGGCCCCGGACCTCTCCTCCTTTCAACGAATGTGTAAGACCTGGCTGTTCCACCAGGCTTTTGGTGAGGGAGATGGGTAAAGGGTGGGGGATGGGGTTAGGGTGGAGTGGGGGGTTGCTTTTTGTTTTGCTTCCCCCATTACTTAGCTGCCTAGGCAGGAGAGGCCGGGTATAAATTATGAAAATAAGTAAATAACTTATTGTTATTTGTATTTGTGATGATTTTAGCTGTTTTCATATGCTTTATATTGTTGTTTTATTTTGTATGTTAGCCACCCCAAGCTGCCTGGGGTAGGATGGGAGCGGGGTAAAAATGGTTTAAATAAATAAATAAACAAGCATCAGACTGCCAATTGTTAAAAAGAGTAGCTATGGGGGCCCCCCAATTTTATTTTTGTCCTGAACCGTGCAGATTCTAAGGCCGACCCTACTATTGCGGTGTGGCTGGGGCGTAGCTATAATTGCTGCACCACACGCAGCTGCGCCAGGTGAGCTTAGGAGCTCCACATGCATGTAGAGTGCATATGCACACTGGGGTGGAGTGCCCCAGCAAGGGCCCATTACATCGTCTGCCCTAGGGCCCATTTCGTCCTAGCTCTGCCCCTGCAGTATGGGTGTCTCGTTCCACTCTGAGAACCAGCTGGGGATTTGTAGTACTCTCGTACCCGCCTTTCCTTTTGACCAGTCTATACAGCTGGGCCATGCCCCAGACGGAGCATGTTGTGGCTTTGTGGTTAATGCTGACTGCTTGTGTGGCTCCAATCTGGACCGTGTTGCTCTTACAATGTAATGGATGCAGTCGGGCAAGAGCCACAGAGTTCAAATAACGTTACAAATTGGGATGAATGACATTGCTTCTCTGAACTTGTGATTTGGGGAAAAGGGAGCGGCTTGGATGGGGGCGGCTTGAATAGGAGGTGACTGCCCCCCTATGCCACTCTCCACCCTATTGGCATTTGAAATAGTAGAAGGGACTACTGCTGGGGGGAGGGCAGGGCAAGAGGGAGGACTTGTTTCTTTCACTTTGGACTGCGAATGACTCAGCTGCTCCTACACATTCCTGCTGGCAACACACAGGGCAATAAAGCTGGAAGAAAAAAACCACTCCAGACCCCTCTCAAAGCACATTAGACAAATACAATAAACCAATGTTTATCTTGCTTCTTTCTGTTTAAACTTCATTAGTCCCCTAGCATTGCTTCACTGCAGTTTGATCTCATTACCTAAAATAAACACACCCCAACAAGAAAAGTTACAAAAGCTTTGCTCCTGGGCCCTGATCCTGCAAAACTTTGCACTTGAGTTTAGTGTAATTTCCAGAGGTAATCCCATTGGTGTCAATGGCATTACTTCTGTATCTGTTGTTCAGTTGATCAGGCCCCCATTTTATTTATTTAAAAAAATCCTTGCCTATATGCGATGCAAAGTCATACCCAGACCCTGCTGTCTCGTTATCCCAATGTTTGGAGGCCGTGGCAGAATGGATGCGGCTGAGCAGACTGAAGCTCAACCCCGATAAGACGGAGGTGATGTTGGTGGGGAGAGCGAAGGAGGTAGTGGCCCCCCTGGTTGGGGGGGGGTTCGCCCTCCTATAGCTCAGCAGGTTCGGAGCCTGGGCGTGATACTGGACGCAGACCTCCGCCTGGAGTGGCAGGTGGAGGCAGTCTCTAAGGCTGCCTTCCGCCAGTTGTATCTGGTGCGTAGGCTGCGTCCGTTCGTCTCCGGCCCGGACCTGGCCTCCCTCATCCATGCCTTCGTCACCTCGAGGCTAGACTACTGTAATGCGCTCTACGCGGGGCTCCCTTGTTCCTGGTCCGGAGGCTGCAGCTAGTGCAGAATGCGGCGGCTCGTCTCCTTACGGGGACGGACCGTCGGGAGCATATTACACCTGTGTTCCGAGCTCTGCACTGGTTGCCGATAGCGTGCCGAGCCAGGTTCAAGGTTTTGGTGTTGATCTATAAAGCCCTACACGGTCTGGGCCCCTCATACCTCAGGGACCGCCTCGCCCTCCGCGCCCCAGAGCAGCTCCTTCGGTCTGCCGGGAGTGCCTTCTTGGAGGTCCCCCGTGTTAAGCGGGGGGCCACAATGGAGAGGGCATTCTCAGTGGCCGCGCCGCGCCTTTGGAACTCCCTTCTGGAGGAAGCTCGCATGGCCCCCAGCCTGTTGACATTCTGGCGAAGTTGCAAAACCTGTCTGTTCGCCCAGGCCTTTGGGGAGCGTGGGAGAGGAGGGGGAGTTTTTTTTTTAGCTCCCCCACCTGACTTGTTGTTTGTTATATATTATTTATGATATTTAGCCCTGTTTTAATATTTTAATATTAGTGTTATGAAATGTTTTAAATTGTTTTTATTGTATTTTACTGTTGGAAGCCGCCCCGGGCTGCTTTACAGGAGGGGCAGGGTACAAATCCATTAAATAAAAAAATAAATAAATATAAGACTCAGCTGCACACGAGATCCTGTGGCTAAGAGGGCTAAACACAACCTTTCCTGTATAAACAGCCGATATCTAGTTAGGGATAGGGAAGGAATTGTCAAGGCGTTATTGAAGTACTATGTCTGATTTTGGTGTCCGTATTTTTAAAAGGTTGGTAAAAAATTGGAGAAGGTCAGGAACTGAATTAAATGAATCAAGAACTGGAAAACTCTATTTTTGGCTGCAATCTTCAGACTACTTCCTACAGCCTAGTTGCACTGCTTTCAGTAGTACTACTTACTTCTTGTGGAATTTTATAGTAACAACCCCAATCCCTTCCCCTGCCCTACACAAAGACACAGACACAAAGAGCAATAACACAGCCTCTTCCTTAGGAATGAATGCATATTTAAATGAGAAGGTCGGATTTTCAAAGCAGTCTGGCGGGAGATTTAGAAACACTTCTTACACCAATTTTATGCCAAGTGAGTTGCTTTGAGTGAGGTTGTGTGCTGTGTACGTGATGTGAGAGAGACGGGGTAGATCAGAGAGCAGAGACGTGCACCCACCAGGGGAGAAATGTCTTGCCCTGAGCTCATTTTTTTTTAAATTCAGGTTTAAATAATTCATAATGCTGCCCATGGAGGCTCATTACTCTGACTCTGAGCAGCGTTCCGCTGATTGCTGGGTGTACTGAATATTTCACATTAGTACAGGGTCAAGTACACTCAAGAGCTTAAAAAGCCCACCTTTTAATATTATTTTCTCTTATTTGTGTGCCGTGTCTGGCAGCCTGATGAACTAATTGACTTTCTTGCTTTTGTCTTGTAAAATTCATGTCAGCCACTTATCTCCAGGAGACGGGGAGTGGAGGCCTGAAGCACGCATACATGGCCCCCAAATTCAGTGGCTGGCCAGGGGCATTGCCAGCACCTTATTATCATAGACGGGGATCAGAAAGACACAGGGAGCTGGCCAGGTTTCCAACTCAGTTTTCCTAGTTCAAGGCCAGCATGCTAGCTAATGGGACTGCTCTGGCTTCCTCTTTTCTTTTCAGCTCTACATAAAGCCATCGATCCAGAGGCGAAGAGATTTGCTATCGCTCCATCAGTGATGCTACGACCTGCTGCTGTACAGAGTTGAATAAGACACAATGCATTTGGGCCTAAGCTTATCGGTGGTGGTGGTGTTTTTTTTTTAAAGTGTTGGGTTATACCTGTAAACGTATTGGTGAGGCAGGAGTTTTGCTTTGTGATTTGATAGAAAATATTTTGGGTGGATAGAGGAACTGTCCTTTCCAGGCATCTTGACACTTTGAGCTTGGCTTATGGCCCCACTTGGATGCCTTTTTGGATGCCTCTAGGGTGAAAATGGGATGCAAGTGTACCGATTTTGACCATTGGGGAATAAAGGGCTAGCCAGGTGTCTCCCCAGGTGACCCAGACTGGCTGGAACAGTTATCCACTAGCTCTTGTGCACGTAGGGTGGGCAGATATGCACATTTTAGACATGTATGAGAAATGCAGGTTTTAGGGCTGTATTGGCTTCAATGCATCCCTGCAACCTGTATTTCTCATAAGTGTCCTCTAAAATTTGCCTGTCCGACCACCCTATGTGCATGCTGGGGGCTGTGACCTGGCTGTTTGGCTGCCAGAATGGGGTCCTGTTGTAGCCAAGTGCAGCTTGAACTAGCTCCACCTTGTGCTCATCCTAGTTGCTTGGTTGGTTTCTTTCAGCGCCTCTTTCTACTATCAACACCTTGCCTTCCCCCTTCACACTGTTTTCCATGCCTGGGCTAGGACATCTCATCTCCCTGTGCACCGTGCCCCAGGATTCTCCTACACCAACCCTCTTCCCCATCAGTACCCCCCCNCAAGCTCTTTGGTCACCACTCGGCCCTGCCTCAGTCTCTTCTGAAAGACGATCATGACTCTCGGGATAAGCTTGCCACCTGCTAGGATCCATATTGTTTTGTCCCTGCCCATTCTTTGTCTACCCTCGTGTTCTGTGTTCATGTAAGTTGAGCCCTGAAGTGTTAGCACAATCCCCTGTGTCCATGGAATCCCATAGACTCCACACGCAGAGCCACAAAGGTTCCCAATGCAGGATCACAGTTGGAATCTGTTTTCACACGAGACACTAAGTCCACAAAAATCCCTTTCCCTTGCTGTTTCCCCCCTTTTTTTCAGTATGAAAAGGTTAGGTTACGGAGTGCACTGGGTGTAATGTGCTTTTACTCCAAAAAATTTTTAACTTGGAAACCAATGCTTGCCAATTACGCCAAATTCCTCACACACATTTTTCATATCCTGTGACGGGATTAATTCTGGTGTCAGTCTGCACTGTAGAAGTCAGCACAGAGTCACACAGCATTATGAGATACTAGCAGTGCCCACAGCAACAGGGGATAATATTTAAAATGAGGGAGAGACTGTGGGAACATTTAAAAACCACGATTCCAATCTTGCGTAAGAAACTGAAGAGGCAGGAGAAAAGGGGCATTTAAATACAGCCTTCTATTGTAAGCACCTTGGGGCAGAGACTGAATCCGTTTTCAGACTACATTTACCATGGAATTGTTCTTTCAACTTCAGTGGGGCTATACCTAATTTAGAGCTTGTTTTCATAATCCTACTTTAAACAAGGCAGTTACTCCTGGGGTAGTGTCTCTGGAGTAACTGCCTCCTGCTGCCATTGTTCTCACAAACAGGGAGAACCAGGGGTTAAATAGCTCTTCCCTTCTGTCGGCCACTTAGGAGCTTGCAGGGAACTACCAACAGAGGGAGTAAGAACAACAGTCGGCTAAGCAGAGATAGAGCTCTGCTTGGGCTAGTGGCCAGGTATGCAAATTAGAGGACACTTATGAGAAATACAGGTTGCAGGGCTTCATTGGAGCCAGTGCAGCCCGTACTTCTCATAAGTGTCCTCTAAAATTTGCATATCTGGCCACCCTAGCTTGGGCTACAAATTTGGACCTGAGCCCAACTACATAGAACCTGACTGGAACATGGAGCGGATGCAGGTGGACTCTTCTGGGCCTGATGTGCCTGGCGGCTCTGTTCCTTTCCCCGCTGCACAGTGTCATGATGCCACAGCATTCCATAATGGGTAGGCCTACTACAGCAAAAGAGGGGGCAGGGCTACGGCATTTGCTTGCCTCTTTACAAGATGGCTGGTTAGCCCAGGTGAGGCCATGGGGCCCAGTGACCAGATGCTAGCTGGATAAAACGTGAGGAGCGGTAGAATTTGGACAGTCTCACAGGGCTGAAGCTTGGACCGCAAGTGGAATGAGAAGGATGCTGGGATATTGCACAGGGATCCCGAATTGCATGGGTTTGCCCTCAGTTTGGCTGGCCAAGGGGACCAGGACAGGGAGCTTACTTGAAACCTAGCCCAGCAAAAGGACTGATAGCCTGTTGGGAAGGTAGGCGCTCTATAAAGAGGTGGTAGTGCACTGTTGAGCAAATAATAAAAAGCATGAGTGAAGAGAACCTGCGGGGTACCTTGGTTTTACAAATCTGGTTTTCAAAATAACGTGCGAGTTGCTGGCCACCACTATTTTCAGTGGTGATGATCAGCGACTTCAGGTGCATGTAAACGCTCCCCACGTGACTTTTTAAAAGAGTGGATTTGTCCATCCGCTAGATTCCCCCGCTCGTCTAAAAACACTCTTAATGTTAACACTGAGGAGAATCGTGGTGTGTTAACCTTGCGGGAGCTGCCTGTAGTTTTTACCTGGAGGCAGGCAGCTGAAGTCAGACCTGTTTTTGAGATGACTTTGGTTTCCTTTCTTGAGGTAAAAACTGTGTGTCTTCCTCAAAGACTAATGTAGTGAAGAACCTTTAAGAGTACAAGCAAGCATTTAAACTAAAGGGCATCCTTAAAGTAACTGATTTTCTTGCTGGTCTCATAATTAGTTGCTCAAGAAAGGTCTTGCTAAAGGAAACACTTTACACTCTCTAATGTCCCCCAGATATGAGGCAATTTCTTCAAACTATCAGGGATCATAAGAGATTTAAGGCAGCAAAGAAAAGCTGCCCGAGAGAAGGATGGAGCAACCTTGCTTTCCAGGGTCAGCCTTAGAATTTGCAGGGTACAGGGCGAAGACAAAACGCAACCTCCAGGAAGTTGGGAAGGAAGCCCATTCCAGTATCCTACTCATTTCAGTTTGGCACCTCTGCCTCAGAACTGCCTGTCTGAAGAGTGGGACATTTCAAAGTCCTGGTGGTGGTGTCAGCAGCATGCCAAGACAGGGTGTCTGAATACACACACACACGCCTCCTCCCTATTCACGTCCCCCGCAGGGGGAGATGGGTGCAGTTCTCTCCATTCTCCAGCAGCCCAATCGCGCCAGGGGTAATGGTGTGTGTGTGTGACTCAAGCAGCAGCTGCATCTGGCCCCACGCGGTGGGACAGCTGGGAAAGCCCTACCTGACAGCTGCTGCCACTTTCCAGAAGGCCTCCACCCCCAGAAGGATGCAGCAAGGCCAGCACTAAGGTAGTGGCCACAGCTCCTAGGGGGTCCTAAACACCAGAGAGAGAGAGAGCACATGCGTGTGTACATGCATGCGCAGTGGAGGACATTCCATGGGGCCCCTGGAAGTGCAAGAAAGCACAGGGCTCATGGCCATGTCCCCTATGGCACCTCCCTAAGGCTGGCCCCGTTACATTCCCTCATTGGATCACCTATCAGTGACAAAAAATTAGGAGTTATGGTTTGTGATATGGTTATGCTGAACAGCAGGAGTCCCACTGATAGGATTTAAGGCTAATACAATAGTGCTATTCCTTTTGTATGGAGCTCACTGTGCACCAAACTAGCTGGTCAGAGCTATTGCCAGAGCTCTGTTTTAGAGCCAGGGAGCTAAGGCAAAGAAAAGTGACTTGGCCAAGATAAAACAGTGAGAAAAGAACATGAACTCTGAACTCCTGGGTCCCAGGTCAGCATGCTACACTAGATCCCAGGAGCTCTGCTGGAGATTTTGCACTCATTTTGTCAAGAATGGGTTTCACTTTGGCCCTCTCTTTCCTGAATTTTTCTTTTGAGGTGTGAAATGTATTTCCAGAGGATCTCATCTGTAACTAGGGTTGCCACCACTTTGAGTTTCACCTAGGGGTGTGCATGTCATTTTCGTTATTACAATAACGATAACTAAAATTGTCATTTTCGTTTTCCTTATTGCAATAACAAAAATGACAACCGAGGACAATGATGATGAAAATGACAACTGAGAATACCAAAAACAACAACCGAAAATACCAATACCAGTATCGATACCAAACAATAACAAAAATGATAAAAATGATAAGAAACAAAAACGACAATGTCGTTATCATTGTCGCTATTAGTGCTGTGGCAGTTGGGTTTTGGAGGGAAAATGTAGAGAGGGGAGGAGGGAGCAGACATTTCGGAGTCTTAACAGGGTTGAACTCTTGAACTGTGCCTGTGTTGGGAGGGGCGAGCAGCTCAGCAGTATCTGATGGAAGTATCGCTGGCCAATGAGCAGCACAAGCAGGCCCCAGCAGTCTCATGGGACTCTGTGATTGCTCAATGCCTGCTGCCTCCCACAACCAATCAAAGGGCTCTGGGGGAGGGCACTGCAACCCTTTATAATGGGAGAGCCAGGTTTTTTTCTCTCCGTTGTGTGAGAGCTCTGCTTGTCAGGTTGCGTTTACAGAACTGTGGTGCTTGCACATAAAAAATACTCCCTAGCCCTCACTGTATTTATTTAGTTAATTTATTTATTTATACATACCTTTCTTTCCTCATACTCTACATTTTACCGTCTCCCTTTCCCTGCCCTTCTCCCCCCTGTACATTATATAGAGATAGGTAGTAATATAGAGAAGAGATAGATATATATTATAGACATATAGATTAGAATAGCTATATAGATAATTAAGTAGATAATAGTTTTCCTTTCCTGTTCCCGTCTCCCTTAGATTTAGATAAATATTAGTTATGCACAGGAATCAATAATGATACTGATACCAAAAATAAAATCTTTGTTTGAAACAGTACCGATATCAATAATAATAATGAATATCAATACCGATAACAAACACGATATCAATACCGATAACAAAAACAATAACAAAAATATCAAAAATGACAATGAAAACAAAAATGACATTGTCATTAATAACGATAACAAAAATGACATTTTTTAATAACGAAAATTGAAAACGACATGGGGGCTTGGTACACACCCCTAGTTTCACCCAGAGACCCTGGCTTTTGACCAGAGTTTCTGGGTTCTGGAGGAAGTCCTGATTTCTCTGGGTCAGCCAGAGGTGCTCGAGGCTAACCCAGAGAATTGGGGCAGCAGGGAGAGTGACCCCGTCAGAAAGCCAGAGGGACTTTGTAGTCGCTTTCCATCATGGTTCCCTTGTGAAGAGCTGGGAAGCTGCAACACTTTGCAAGGGCAGGGTGATGTCAGAAAGGAGTTGTGACAGCCCTTTCCCCTCCCCTCTTTCTATTGTGGCCGCACCTCCTGTGGAACATGAGACATCACAAGACTCAATAAGGGGTGGGGGCCTTTGCCCAACCACAAGTGGTTCTACTCATGCTGGGTTTCCTCCCAGAGGGAGGTGACAACTCTAACTAAATTACTCCTAAGGTGCTGAGCATTCAGTGTAAGGTATTGCTCACTGACTGGTGGGCACCAAGACTGCCATTGTGTGGAAGGCTTGGGTTGGGTGAATTCCATTGGAATTGTCTATCAGCTGGGTGAAAACTGCTTTGAGGGTGTAAACGTTTGGATTGCTTCCATGCCAGGAGGAAAGCCCAGAAAAGAGGATGGTGAAACAATGGCCCTTTTTACACGAGACGGGCCCACTCAGATCCACTGCGTGAGCATGGGTGGCTACCATCTGTGTGACTGCCGTAGCGGGTGCGCTCCTGCGGTACACCCATCTCCAACTACCTCCACCCACAGAGCAATTGGCCAGAATGGCGATTGCTCCGTGCGTGGAGGTGGGTGGAGATGGCTGTGTGTCCATGTAATGCTGCCCCCTCACCGTCACCCCTGTGCCAGTGCGCACACCCATCCTCCCCCTGCACCCCATAAAGGGCCAATGTAAACAGGATGACAGGAACGGTAGGTGTCTCTTCTGATAGTCACAGCAAAACCAGCTTCAGCAGTGAGACGGGGCATGCCAGGCCTGAATGGCGCCACTCTGAGGGCTTGGTCCCAGCACTGGAGCAGGGCCAAGTTCCAGCAGAATCGCCTGCATCACTTGCTTTCCGGGGCGGTTTGTCCCCTACGAGCTTCAGAGTTGGAATAAAACTTGGAAACTTCTCCTCGCTGAAAGGGAGAATAATATGAGCCTGGAACAGTGATGAGAGGTGTGGGGGTGAGGGGGCAGAGGATGAGGAAAGGGGTCACAGGGTTTGTGTGCAGCGTTGGTCAAAAAAGCAAACAGGATGTTAGGGATTATTTGTAAAGGAATAGAGATTAAAACTGAAAATATCATAATGCCTCCATATAAATCTATGATGCGACTGCACCTTGAACATTGTGTGCAGTTCTGGTCGCCCCGTTTCTAAAAAGATATAGTTGAACTAGAAAAGGTACAAAGAAGGGCAACAAAAATGATCACGGGTATGAAATGGCTTCCCTATGAAGAGAGGCTAGATAGGTTGGGGATCTTCAGCTTGGAGAAGAGACGACAGAGGGGATATGATAGAAGTTTATGAAATCATGAGTGGTGTGGAACATGTTAATTGGGAATGGTTATTTATCCTCTCAAATAGTACTAGGGGACACTCCATGAAACTTAACTGGTAGCAGATTTAAAAACAAATAAATAAGTATTTTTTTCACTCAATGCATAGTTAAGTTGTGGAATTTGTTGCCAGAAGATGTGGTCAAGGCCAGTAGCATAACTGGGTTTAAGAAAGGGTTAGACTAGTTTCTGGAGGATAGGTCCATTAGCCGCTATTAGCCAGGTAGGTTTGGGGAATGTAACCTCTGTCAGGAGCTGGGAGTGAACAACAGGAAATGAATTGCCCCATAGTGACCTGTTGGGTACTTCAAGCAACCAAGATGGGCCACTGTCAGAGACAGGATGCTGGGCTTGATGGACCATTGGTCTGACCAGTATGACACGTTCTTATAGTCCCCTTCTCTGGGAGACCGAAATCTCCCTGGTGTCAAAGAGTGATGAAGGATTCTCTGCCTCCCTGGATAGATCTCAATCTGCAGGGGAGATCAGGGACCCGGGGAAACTCTACTTCCAGGAGGCTGTATGACCTTCCCTTAGGGTAACAACTGCCACACTAGGGGACTTGCCTGCTATACAAACTGTATCTCCATGTTGGAGCTGGCTGAGAGAAGGCCACAAAGGGTCCACTCTAGGGTTGCCACCTTTCCAGATGCCTTACAGCTAGTGGTTGCAATCCTTGAGCTCCTAACTCCAGAGTAGTCCAATTGAAGTCAACAGTGCTACATTGGAGTAAGCAGTATGAGGACTGCAAGGGAAGAACATGCAGTCAAGGTCTGCCCTGCTATTTCCGATCTCCTTATAGATGGAAAAGGAAACATGGGGAAGTATAACAACTTTAACTCATGCTAAACATAGTTTTTTGCTACATCAATTAAATATATACACACAGTAGAAACCATCCCTCCCATATTTGGACATCTCAGGGGACAGATTTTTGTTTGTTTGTTTGCATTAGCGAGGTATCCAGAGGCATCTTTAGACATAACCACGATTAGGTGTCAAACCCCCTAAGCACGTGTTTGGCCGTTGTGTGTAAGCACCATAACAATCCCAACGCTAATTTGGCCACCGTTCTATATGCAATGTGAACACCATTGCATCACAAGGACAAGTTGCGTGTTTTGGCTGAAGACGTGGCCAGCATTGTGTCTAATGATATTGCGTGGCGTGTTAGCAAGTACAGCACGGGGAATGAGGCGGCAGCGCTTGTGTGCTGAGATCGAGTGATGAACAAAAGACCTAATTATCCCAAGATGTGTCTAAATAAACAGCACCACATGGTGAACACAGGGCCAAACCAGTGTTTATATCAAGGTCAAAACACGCATTCAGACGTTATGTCTACAGACACCCCTGATATAAGAGGGGCCTAAAGCATGCTGGAATAAAGGGATCTGGATTCAGGAGGTTATACTGTATATAGAATACACATGCTACAGGTAAAGTGTGAAATGTAGGGAACATATGCCACACCTAACCTCTCCATAGAATGTCTGCAGCTTGGGGCAATGTGTGCAATGCTAGATTGATTCTATACTCTCCCTAACCATTCTGTGTAATGGCTAGGAACTTTATGCAGTGCTGGAGGGTAACAAGTGAAATGTGAAATACAGGAAATGTGTACCACACCTTGGCATTCTGGAGGTTCCCTGCTAATCAGCGTTGTATGAACTCTCTCTCTCGACATTTTACAGAATACCAAAGTCTAAACTTAAGCCTAGGCAAAGTGTAGAAAGATTCACAATTGCATACTTTTCCCATTGTCAGTCAAGTATTTTAAGCAACGTGTGCATAGTGCAGAAACAGTAAGAAGGAGATGCTTTGGGCTGCAGTCCACAAGCCACTTATTCTGGAGTTAGCTAGCTTGCTTCTTGCCAGTGGTTTATGGATCATAGCCTTGATGATGAATTGTATACACTATTATACAATACTACCTAGTATACTACGTTGTAATAGGTAGTATTGTGTTGTGTACAATAGCCCAGTATGTATATTATCTAGGGCAGGCATTCTACAGAATAGCTCATTTGAAACTTTGCCTGTCACCGATATACGCTGGCAGAAGTAAAGGCAATAGGGCAAAATCCTTCTGGGGTAAGTTCACCGACCCCACAGATGGACTGGGTCCAATGCATATATAAAAATAGTCCATATTCATTTAAAAAATGCAACATCTATTTTTTAAAATCATTTCCTCAGCATTCCTCTGCAAGGTCTATTTTCAGTTAGACACAATGCAAAGGAAGCCAGGGAGCATCCTTGTTCCATGCCCCACCCAGAAAATCAATCTCGGCTCCTTGTGTCTTACTAACAGTAACAAAGGCCACACTGTCCAGCTAGGATTAATGGGAGTGTGTGATTATCACATGCCACATCTTGGCTGGGGGAGAGCGCCAGCTGGGGGAGGAGCGGTGCATGGGCATGGATTAGATTTGGGGCCAGGACTCAATTTGTCACAAGGAATTCAAACCAATTAGCTTCTTTCAGGAGAAGACACAATGGGCAGCATGATTAGGACGACAATGGAATCGATGGGAAAATGACATGGATTCCTAACTTCAGGACAGTGTCTCTCCCTCCAGGTAGTACTATGCTTTAGAGTAGGAAGGATCAGTGCAACTTCTCTTTTAAAACCCAGGAGCTGTATGAAGTAGCCTTGTTTTGCTTCTGTGCAGAGAAAAATAATAGAATCCTAGAGCTGGATCTAGTCCAACCTCCTGCCATTAAGCATGATCCACAGTACCGATAGCATCCCTGAAAGATGTCTGTCTAGTGTCTAGCCTATTTCTAAAGACCTTCAATGTTGGTGCCTCCACAACCTCTCTTTGTATTTCCAGCATTGATTTAAGGGAAACATCATGACCCTTCTACTCACTATAGTGATCTTCAGATTACTAGGGATGCAAATTCTAGTTCACCTACAGTATTGCCAACTCTGTGGCTTATTGAGAGTCTCATTATATTG
>QEPC01006122.1:1731765-1765205 GCA_003113815.1 Sphenodon punctatus | reverse complement strand
GGTTTGTTCATTCCCCTTCCCCCGTAGAATCTCCTGCCCCGCGTCCCCGCAGCGCAGGCTGGAAATTCTGCGCTGGGGTAAGCGGGGCAGGAGATTCCGCGGGGGGAGGGGAATTCCGCGGGAAATCTGCGATTCGCAGACCCGCGGATCCCTCGGGGCCCTGATGATGGCTGTTTTTAAATGGGATGCGCCCACACAGGTCCACCCATTTCCCATCCACCTGAACACCTGTCTGAAGGTTGCATGGGTGGGTGTATGCTCCTGTGACCCACGTACCGTCCACTCATGCCCCCGCCCAGAGCATCGGGGAGAAATCCAGGCTGCTCTGTGCGGGGGCAGGAGCGGACAGTGCATGGGTAGGGGCACACACCCAGTGTAGACTCAGCCTGGCCTGTTAAGGCCCCCCCCCTCCCCTGACGTGCATTGGCAGTCCACGTGGTGCACACAGATCCACTCCCCAGCTGTGCCTATTTAAAAACAGCCTATGCCTTTGCACCTTTAATCATCCCAGCCTGAGCGCAGAGACTTCTCTCTGTACCACCATCAGCACTCTAACTCTGCCTGGTTGGAAGCAGGGACGTTTCAATGTCCTGTCCAGCTTTATAAAAACTAAACTAAACTGCCCAACTGAGTCAGACCAATGGTCCATCTTAGCCCAGTATTGTCACAGCCTGACACGGCAGCAGGGGTTTCAAATTTGGGTCCAAGAACAGCTCTTCCAGGGTCTCCTACAGAGGCCATCCCAGCATGCTGAGACCCCTCCAAGCCCCCAGCAGAGGCCTCCCCCAGGTGTGCTACCAAGGAGCCGGACGAGGAGATGCCAGGGATTGAACCTGGGACCTTATACATGCAACGCACGTGCTCTTACCACTTGAGCTATGGCCCCTCAGAGGTGGTGTGCAAAAAGCCTGCCAGGTGTGACTGTCCCTCCAAATGTGAGACATTTGGTCTCCTTATGGCTAGGGTCTGTTAACTAATGATTTAGTAATAATTGCAGGGAAACTACTGGCATGTACAATACAGGTGGGCAGTCTAATCTCTAGGGATGGGACACCGGGGGAGAATACCGGATTTATCAGTATCGGATCTCCCCGGTATTGGCATACTGGATTTTTAACACTGGACACTTTACCGTTTTTTTTTTTTTACATTACAGCCATTTACTTCAATGGCTGCAATGTAAAAAACCCAGTAAAGCAGCCAATGTTAAAAATCAGGTATGCCGATACCAGTGATTATCGGATTAATCTGATATACCTTATTATCGGGTATATCAAATTTATCCGATACCGATATTCCCACCCCTACTAATCACAGTGACCTTAAAATCCATAGAACTAATACAGAAGGCACCACCTCATCACCATCGTGGATCAAGATACCACAGAGGACATGCTTTTTTGTCCAGATCAGAGAGGTGTCCAGGGCATCTACTAAACAGCTGTTCTGTACTGAACAAACATGCAAGGGATATAAAGCATGTCTGGAATGAGAAAGGATACAGATTAGAGAGGTCCAGTGAGGACCTCAGTAAGGTTTAAAATTGAACAAGACTTTCTAACCCTGCGATGCAACTATTGAGAAGTGACAGAATCAGATTTTTTGTCTCCTCAGTGTTATTCTCTTGAAGCTGCTTCTGCAAGTGTTAATTATGCTGCTCCCTGTTGCACTTGATAGCCAGACAGAAGAGCTGGAATGGAGAGAGAAGCAAGCTGAAATAGGCCCATCCTTGGAAGAGTTACCAACCCTCATTATCTTTTAACTGAGAGGGACAAAGTGGAATACCTATTGGAGCCTTCCTTTGTTGCTGCAAGATGTTTTTAGTGACCATGACTTACGGATGGATATTAAAATCCAGGTTTATAAAGCAGTTATTCCTACGCTTCTTTACAGCTGAGAGACTTTATTGACATCACCTTAAGAGCTTGGAGAGTTATCAGAGGTAACTTCATAAGATCTTACATCTGAACTGGAAGACCGCTATACCAAAGCCAGCATTCTTGCTGAAGCTGGTTGCACCTGCAGGAGACAACCTTATGCATCAACTTCGTTGGGTTGGATGCCATGTGTGAATGGCCAGTTATTGGCTCATTAAGGAAGCCCTCTATTTGATTAAGGAAGCCCTCTATTTGCAGCTCTCTTACAGAGAGATGATGTGAAGGGCAGAGGAGACGCTGTAAGGATAAAGTCAGCATATCTTAAGTTGGTATGGATATGTCCAACTGGGAGGAATTGGCTACTTATAGATGAATTGGTGTTGTGGCCTCCTCCATTCAGTAGTCTGCATTGAGGGAGTATCTTGCTTATGAAAGCGAGAAAATGCAGCGTAGGAAAGATAGGCAGAGGAATCTTAGTCAACAAGCAATTCTTTACTCTGGTAACATCTGTAGGTTTTGCAGATGGGCTTGTGGTTCTACGGTTGAATTTTTAAGTCATCTCAGGATTCATAAATATAGCATGATATAGATTCACTCTGGCAATCCCACGAGAGGAGTGAGCGAGAGAGAAGCCCATGACACTCCTACCCTTAGCTGGCCAAAGGGAATTATTTAATAGGGTTGGTCCTCTGGATGAAAATTTGTTTTGGTTTATTTTTGTGTTGTTTCCCCAAGTTATCTGATTTAACTACGGATCCATATCACAGATCTGTATTTAAAAATTAAAATAATAAAAACTGCAAATAAATGGCTGCACATGTGCAAAATGGCCACCAGACCCATTCTGTGCATGCACCACCTTTTCTAAAATGGCAGCAATGCTACCACTGCCATTTTGGAAAAGGGTGCACAAGCACTGAATGGACAGGTGGCCATTTTGCACATGTGCAGTCATTTAAAATTTTTAGAACCAAACCAGGTTTGTCGTCATGCTGTCCCAGTTCGGTTCGGATTAATCTGTATCAGCCCATTCCATGCAGCTATGGATTTAATCCAAATTCCCACCCCTATTTAACCAGAGCCAGGGAAATCTTGTGACATGGAACAAAAATAGGTGCTTTTGAAAGATTGTGTAAATCACTGTTTTAAAAAAAACAAAAAACCCAACCTAAACCCAAGCCATGGGGCCTTATCAAAATGATTGAAGTTCACCCCACCCCACCCCTGCCGATTCTGATAAGGAACTGCCTTTCTGCTGCATGGTGACTCATCTGCTACTGTGTTTTCGGGACAGGTAGAGAATCTAAGCACAAGCACATTTTGACACCAAGGGAGCACAGCGCATTTGGATAAGCTGGCCAGCTTCCCGACATATAGTGCATAAAAATGCTGCATCTGATTTATTCTCTCTCTCTCTGGCTAAGAGCCTTCTTTGACCAGCTCTAATGCTGTTTGTGTGTCTCTGCTCTCCTTGCTGCATTGTTAGGGACTGTCTACTTCTCTTTGCTACACACCTGTAATGGAAAGCAAATTCTGCCCTAGGGGGCCATCTGCGTGTTGGCTTTTATTTTATGATGGGTTGTTAAGAGCATAGTGGTCTCTCACCTTCCTACTGGGACCAGACTGTAAACCAAAACGAAGCATGCAGGAAAAGGCTTAAGACGAGAGATTTGTCTGTGAAGCAGGATCATGAAGATAAACTCTTGCTCTACAGAACTGGAGATAATACAGCGCATCACTGCTGTTGTAGTTGCGGATCAATGAGAATCTAGTTGTGTTGGCACAGAAAAGCAAAGTGTCATGTGGCTCACGTCATAATAGAACCTAAAGACCTAGATAGCTACCGGACGTACAAGGTTATTATTGAGGCATGCCTCTTCCATCAGGGCGTCTCTAAATCCTCATAGCTTGCTCCTCTATGCTTTTACTTATGTTCCATCTTTCAGGATCCCCCTCCCCACACTTCACCCTTGTAACTAAGCCAAGCACATACACCTGCAACTCTTCTCAGCTTCACAAATGTATCCCTGACCCCAGCCTCCCTCTCCTTGTCCATTCTATAAGACTGTAAGCCCCTGGGGGCAGGGACTTGTCTGTATACCATGACTATTCAGCACAAGCCACATTGTATTAGTGATTAATAATACAATTATTATTAGTTCCTTGTTGCCATCAGTTAGAGTTTTACCGAGTGCGAGGCCAGATTACGTTTGAGGAGGACTAACAGGGCAGGCCTTGGGGTTAAGTCTTTGCAGGAGCCACACCACGAGGCCCGCCGTGGTATCTTAGCCACAAGGGTCCTTTTATTTATAGTGCTGTATCATAGTCCATCACCATCTACAATATATACAATGCTCACAGGTCCTTTGTCTAGGTGCCTCCTCAGACCTCTCGGAGTTCTCACCCGAGGGCTTCTCTGGGTCTTGTGGAACAATGGCCTCCAGACCCATAAACGCCGCACCCCTGGACAGGCACAATCCCTCCTGTAGAGAGGCAGAACCCTCCCTGCCTCTCGTTAGTCCTTCCTTTGTCACTGGCCAGCTTAGCTTTCATCAGGCCTCCAAGCTGCCTTGGGCATGCCCAGGCCAGCTGGTCCCACTCAGGTACTTAGCTGCCGGAAGCTGTCGCAGCTGTGCACCACTAGGTGCTATCCTCTTTTAGGCAAACGCCTTAAGCCACCATTAGCGTCTGCTGTGCTGTAATTAGGGTTGCCACTTACGCAAAGTTTTAAGGAACACTTATGAAAAATACATGGTGCAGGGCCTGCAACGCCTTTTTTGTGTAGTTCTGCCCACATCAGCCCTGGCTGCAGCCCAGACTTCTAACTGGTGTTGGAGAAGGAAGAATGCTTTTCTGGGGAAATGGTTTGGGGTTAAAGAGAAAAATGCATGACCCTGCCAACACTCGCAGATAACTTTGTGCGGCCAGCTCTTGCAATTTTATTACGCGTCGTGCGATATTTGGTGTTTCTCCTTAAAAGCCCGAGAACCTGGGGTCATGTACTTATTACTGAATGTGCTTGATCAGTGTTAAAAATCCTTTACAAGTTCACCCCCTCAGAATAGTCCTGGGAAGTATTATTCCCATTTTACAGTTGATGAACTGCAGACTTAAATAGCAATTTTACCACAGCCACTCAAGTGGGTTTTAAATCCTAGTTTCCAAGACCAACACTTTGTCCATGAGGCAACACTGGCTCTCGCTGAGGTGCAGATCTCCTGTTTCAGTTACAAAGATCAACGTCAGGGCTGGCCTTAGCACAGGGTGACCCGGGATGACTGCTCTGGGCCCCGCTCTTTTCTCTACTTTCAAGGCCACTGCATTGGCCACCATTTTCACCAGTGCAGGGTGTGGGGCTCCCATTGCCTCCTGGAGGAGCCCCAAACAAAGCCACCTCTTTGGGACCACATGGAGCATGCCCCCCAAAAGGGGCAGGAAAAGGGCCACCAGGGCCCCTGTATTTTATCTTTGCCCTGGGTACTGCAAATTCTAAGGCCAGCCCTGAGCAAGGTTCTTATCTCATGGAGAGCCATTATCTCAAACCTTGAGAAAATTTGAAGAGTTCCAGGGACAGAATTTCAGGCGGATACAATGGTGGGGGGCTGTGCTGTTCCGCTTCTCTTGGTCCATTGACTGGGCATGCTGACAAGCAGCTTGGCATTTCACCAGGGACCTGTGTTCACTATGTTTTCCCCCCTTTACCGCCACTAGGGAAAATGCAGTGAATGTGGGTCCCCACATTTTGCCAGCCAAGAGGTGGAGAGAGAGAGAGACGACTTGCCCAAAGCCACCCAGCAAGATTAAGATTTGAACTTGGGGACACACACACACCCTTGCTCCATGTTCAACATGCTATGCAGAAGACTATACTAATGCCTGGGTACGGGGAGAAAAAGTTGAAAAGGTGACTCATGTGTAATGTAAAGGCTCGGAATAGAAACCAGAAGGCGAACATGTGCACATGAATGTATCTTAAAACAATCTCATGATTTCTTGCATATTTGAGGTTAGCGCTGTTGTGACTCTACTCAGGCAAGTAACTAATTTGCACAAAAATGTACAGCATCAGGACTTGAGTTGATCACTGTGACTTGGTCCCTATTTCAGTGGGAAATTTAAAAAGGTGTCTACAGGGCTAGCTTTGCATTTCAAGAGCAGCAGAAAAGTATGCTGAATTGGCTGTCCTACAGGTCTTATTTTTCTGATGTCTGTTCTCACCACAATAGACCTCTGCTGTTAGAGGTATCATCTAGCTGGCGTAAGGTGACATGATGTGAATGGAAGGAGCAGATGGCGAGTGCCTAGCAATTTGTTAGATAATTTGGCCTTTCTGGGTAGCTAAATAGCAGCAGGGCACAGAACCAACTAGCCTCTAATGTGAATTCCCGAGGAATGGGCTGTCAATATTTGCAACCATTTCCACGTCTTGCTTTGGTGTTGTATGCTTATCTCAACCTACGTGGGTCTGACTAGCTGCCTTGCTAACAGGAATTTAAACCTGATGTCATGAAGTCACCAAAACATTTCAGTTTCTTGAAGAACCTTGGCTTTGTCAGGAGCCACTTTGACAATGAGTCCCAAGTTCCCAGGGCCACATTGAAGCTGTTCATGGAGGTGCTTAAGGAATGCACTTGGGAAGAGGTGGCGTAGATCACGGATCTGCCCCCTATCCTCATGCGCCTGCCCTCAACTCTGCTCATTTACCCTGAGCTCAGTCTTTCAGTGCTTGGGGTAGGAACTGGATTCAGGGGCCAGACCCAGGAGATGGAAATGAGGCAAATAAACTAGCTGAGAGAGTCACATTTGACCCCGAGGTTCTTCATCCCTGGTTCAAAGTGTTGGAATTTTGCTCCAAAAAAATAAGTGTGATCAGCAGAAGAAAACTGGCAGGACCCAGTACCGTACTGCCCACTGTCCCTCTTTGGGCAGTGAATCCCACTGTCCCTCTTTCAAGGGTCAAGGTCCCCCTTTTATTTTTGGGGGGGGGAGAGAAAGAGACCAACCAATATCTAAGCGTGAGCCACCTCTTTCCTGGTGGCTTCCCAGGAAAGGCACTTGAGGACAATGAGTAGGGCTGAAACTCAATCTTGTTTCTCAACAAGAATCAAGCTTCTCGACAAGAATCGAGAAAAGCCCCGACCAACCATTTGCCAAGGTATTTTTTTTTAATTAAAAAAAACAACAACCCAAAAGAATGGTGCATGTGCAAAATGACCACTGTGGCCATTCTGTGAATGCACAGCCGCCATGTGTGTATGCGCAGAATGGCTGCCCCTTTTGGAGAAGCCCGTCCATGTGCAGAATGGCCTGGTGGACATCTTGCACAGGTGGTTGTTTTTAGCAAGGATCTTGAAACATTGGCGAGATCCCGCTAATGTTTCACAATGTTCTTGAGAATCAAATTGATTCTCATTTCAGCCCCAAGAGATGATGGGATGATAAACAGGAGGCCTTCTGTTGTACTTGGAACGTTGGCAGATGTGTCTGTGCGCATGTAAGTGTGAGAGGAGTGGGTGAGGGGGCAGGGGTTGTCCCTCTGGCTACTAGAAACGTTGGGAGGTATGCAGCCCTGCATTAGCAGTAATTTTGCTACATTCCCATCACCCCCCCCCCCCCGATTACCCTTTACATGTCTATCCCGTATCAACTTGTATGCCAAGAAAATAAATACCAAGCACTGGCTTTAGGGAATAGTCTTAAATTCCCCTGAAAATTCCCCTCTCTCTTGAAAGTAGGCCCTGTGGAGGAGAAGACCGTGGTGTCTTTTCTCCAGCCTTTCCATGAACAGATAGGATGTCAGGAATAAAAGTGTGTTTTTCTTAGACCTGTACAATGGACCAAGAATGCTGTAGACAATTATCCCTTCCCTCTTCCCGCCGGTGTACTGTACATCACCCTGCAACATCCTGTGATCCCCAAGCCCCTTGTCTCTGTGCCTGTAAGTGGATATGAGACCACTGAAAAGCCAGAACCAGCAACTGCCTCCTGAATCCAGCCCACAGACTTTAGCCTTTCCTTTGGTGACATATATTACTTAATTTCCAAACCACCATGCATGCAGTAACACAATGCATATACCTGCCAATGTTAAGAAAGAAAGAAAAATCAGTACCCCTTGCTCTCCCTAAACACATGCTGGCTGCTGGGCCCCACTATGCATGCTGTGAACTGTCCGGGCACATCACACATATGCAGGGCTCCTGCTGATTGGGCCTTGCAGGAAGATGGACACACATGGTAGACTCAACTCCACAAGTTGGGTGGCAGGGATGCTGTGATACTGATAGTTTGATAGCTCCAAGTATGTGGCCCCTTTCTCCGCCTTGGCCTTGTCTCCAAATCAAAAGATACACACAAACACACTTAGATCTTCCAGCTGCTGGCATTCCCTGACTTTTGGCTTCCCTGCCCATTCAGCTGCTTTTCCTGCAACTTTAGTTGCTGGAGTGGGTATGGGAAATGGTGCAAGGGGGTGCGATTGCACCCTCCTGACCCAACTCCTTTGGAGCATTATGACATCATGATGCTTGGAAAGGGGGCAGGACCATGTCAGAAAGGGGAGGGAACCTTCTTTCCCCCCACCCCTTTCCAACATAGCCACACCTCTCTTTTCCTAGCCTCGTGACATTAGGAAGCCTTCAAAAGGGGCATGGTAATCTCAGAAATAAGGAGGGCAAAGTGGCTGTCCTGTTCCCTCCCTCCAAAACCTAATTTTGATAGCACCCTTGCCCTGGGAGATCGGATTGTCTGCGCTCTGGGTTTAAGACCTTTGCTCAGCTGTAGCAGGTTAAATTCAGCATGGGTATGGTCATGGTGCTGTCCCTCTGAAACTGCCCCTGGAAGCACCACTTAGGCCAGTGCTGGCAGATCCTTGCCCTGAGAGCCACACAAACCTTACTGAAGTCTGTCCTTGGAGACCGCATCTAAGGACAAAGACAGGAAGTACAGTACTTCATCCCAATAGCATTGCAAGAGGCCTCGCTTTCCAGCTGTCCCATTTATTGTAGATGTGGCCTGGTGCATGTTCATAACAGGCTGGCTGTACCTGCATGAGGCATGTAGCTTCAGTCCCCACTTATCCTATGGCCAACTCTGTGGACTGGGGAGATGCTCAGGTCAGCCATGTGCATTAGGGTCTTCTCCTGCTCTGCTTCTCCCACCAGAAGGTGACTGTGGTGCCAGTGCTTGTAGGGACTGAAGTCTGCTTTGCTGTAGCCACAGCCAGTTCCATGGAGCAACATGGTTGCATGGATCTTCAGTGGTTTGCAGGGAGCCATTCATCAAGAGCGTCTTCGGCTGGAATGTCCCTTCTCTTGGCAGGAAAGTTAGACGTGGTTAAATAATCCTGTGTTCCTAAGAAGGGGAACTGAGGGCAGTGGTTGACTCCCAGGAGATGGCTATATTAGGTGCAGCATTCAGGGGATTTACATTCCCAACTGCGCTGTAGGCTGGTGCATGATGACTTCTGCTATCGTAATCTGCTTCACTTCCCACCTCTGACAGCATTAGGAAAAGGGATTTGTGGGAGGGATTCTCCCCCAGCCTGGAAAGAATGAAACCACACCCTCCTCATGTTTGAGTTGCATGGCAAACTGTGCCGTGCCCTTTGCAGGAAACTGGCTAGAGAGATGTACGTCTCCAGCAGCAATCTGTGTTAGTGACACTAGCTTTTGGAATGACAGGTGAGCCTCAGCAAGCTGCTGCAAGGCTGGTTAGTCAAACAGTGGGACAGGATCAGATACCTAGAGGTCAGGCAGACTGAAAAGAGAACTGCTCCACCTGGCTGGCTGGCAGGAAGCTGGGCCACGCCCACACAGAGAGAGTCTCAGGTTCCCCTTTCACTGTCTAGTTTACTCCTTGCGCGTGTGCACAAACACAAACACACCATGCAGAATGGATCACTAGACTCATCCTGTCCTTGGTCTCTCCCTCCCGTATCATTTTGTTTTCATGCCATGGCCAGAAGGTAATCAGCTGGAGGCATAAACATTTATTCACGGCATCCTTGCAGCAAACCAAAAAGCAAAGGTAAGCAGGCTCTCTCGTAACCTCGGCATAACCTTCCCGTGTTTGTTTTGACAGAGGAGCATGTGAGTGAACTGATCTCAATTTCCTGAGTAAACTGTAGACCTTGGGGAAACAAAGGGAGGGAGAACTGGTCCACAGGCCTTATGAAGAGGAGGAATTGGGGGTACAATTGTACTGGGCCCCTAGAAAGCTACAAGCTAGCATCTGTATGAGTAAAGTACTTGTCTCTCCAGAAATTGGATGCTAGGACAGATAGGTCCCCAAGCTACCAGGATGCATCACAGCTCAAAGTTCTCAGAACAGGCCTGGGTGTGTGGTTGGAGATGTGAGCAGTGAGCCACAAATCCACCGCGAAGCATGGTAGTGTGTTCAAATTGTCTGTGACTGCATTTGTGAAAGGAGTGAGGGCAGAGACAGTAATCAGCTCTTAATCAAGCCCTAGTTACTGCAGAAGCAGAACCTAGGTCTGTTCTCTTGCCATTTTAGACGGGGCTGTGGTTCTGCAAGACGCTGGAGTTGTTCAGAAACTGGCAGCACTGGGAGGTGTTTTTTGTGTGGTTTCATTCTCACTCAGTTTCAGTTGGCATCACAACTGAGGGCTTGCTTTTTTTTTTTTTGTTAGTTTTTTTAGTTATGGTTTCTCCTCAATCTATTGGAAAGGGATTGGTGTCTAATTACATCCTCATTTTAATGCTGTAAAATGCATTCTCAAGGAGTGCAGAAAGGCAAGGCCAAAGTGGACAAAAATAGGCCTGGTCTACATCAGCCCCCTTGCCCTCGTTTAGTAATCAGTGGTGTGTTTTGCTCAGCAGGACAACCACCTGTGCAGCCCCTCAGATTAGTTTCAAACCTGCCTTATGCCGATTTTAGCTTTTCATTTTGAACTAAATTAATATCAATCGAGTTGAAGCTATTTAAGTGTTAGAATCATAGTGCTGGAACAGGGCGAGATCCAGAATAATGCAGACTGCATGACTACACAGAGTCCCATGGAGTGGGGGTCACTTCAGCCCCCTCCCCAACACATGGGGTCAGTTCATAAGCTTGACATCACAGTACGAGTATAAGAAACACTGGCATAAGATATGGGCTTCTAGAACTTCAAATGTGGGGACCCTGGCCTATGGGGATTCAAGAAGGGCCACATGGGGTCTATGAGTAAAGTAAAAACAACATTATTTTAATTTAGGTCACGAGCAATGTACCTACCTGGTACTGTACAATCATTAACTAGAGACAAGTTCCTACTCCAAGGGGCTTACAATCTACAAGCCTGTAATGCCAGTAGCCCCCTTCTCCAGAGGGGATGTTATGTTTAACTGATCAAATATTAAGAGAACACTTGCTATTTTCTAATGAGTGAGTCAGCATCTGTCAGTCAAACATTCCTATGTTTAGGAGGTGGGAGTACATCAAGCTTGGGAGCTCCAGCTTCCCTGAATCTGGCACTGGGTTGGAGATTAAAGCTAGGTACTTAAAAACCATACTGATGCATAAACATGGCCCGATTTTCACCCAACCTTCTCTCGGCTTCAGAGGTATCTGATATTACAGGCTACCTTTTTGATGTGTCTAAATATGGCTTTAGGAACCTAATAAAAGGCCATTATATCTTCAACTAATGGCTCCAGTGCCCTCCCATCAAGGGTCTGGTAATGGCAGAGATAATATTCTTAAAGAAAACAGATCTCCCTGTTTTGGGCATGATCCATGAAGTCTGGGGTGATTTCTCCCTTAGAACAGACAACCAAACATGGCTTAAACAAAGATTATATTGACAGCCTGCCAGGATTCCAGTGGTATATTTTATTTACATTAAATGCAATAATCTCCCTTATGTTATTCCCATGTGTAACACAAGAGGTGTAGTCCATGGAGACTGCAGGTCCTAACATGTAATTTTTCATTATAATCTCCCAAAGTCTGGACACTCAGATTTGCCTGAAGCCTTAGATCAGTGGATTCCCAAACTTTTTTCCTGTGCAACTGCGTTTTGAGACTTCTAAATTCCTGAGACACTCCAAATGCTAACGAAGATTAGCTTGCCATCAAAAAGCCAAGGAATCACACACACGAGTATCTCTCACATGCACTTGTACTTTGTGCACGTTTACACAAACCCTAGATTTGGTAGAGTACTGTCAGAGGGGATGCTGTGCTAGCAGACCCACATAAAGGTTGCAGCGTATGGGTTAGAGCTGAAATGAGATTTTATCAAAAACAGGAAGTCTTGTTGAAATCCCAGTTGCCAATACCATTTCAGTTGAATTGAGAGAACCTCTCAATACTTCGAAATGTCTCAACTGACATTTCGTTTCTCGATTTACCGACTTTGGTTTGCCAGGATCCCATTTACCACTTTGCCACTTACTGCTTTGCCATTCATTTGAAATCCCAAGATGTAATACCAATGCAAATACCACATTTCTTGCACTTCGTTTGTTTTCCCTTGTACTTCCTTGTCACTCATTGGCTGGTATGCAGATTCCTTTACTAACCTGCAATCCAGTTACAAATTGGTCAAAGCAAAGGGAACAATTCTGATTGGAGGCACTGGAGTGGAGGCTTAGGGGTGGGTTATTCGCACAGTGATTGGCTCAGAAATGTGGAAACAACAAACCCAGAAGTAAAACAGTACTCTCGGCAATGATAAATGGTAAATGAACGGTACTGGAGTAAAGGGTAAGCTGAAATTCAGTAAATCAGGAAAGTATCTTGCAGTATTGCAAGAACAGAAACATCGCATTGGTATCAGGAAACAGACAGGAAATCAATCCTGGTTCCCGATACAGTGAAATTTCTTGCAAGCAGCAATTTAGCTGCTCATTTCAACCCTACATGGAATTTCCAGCACAGGAAATCCCCATCAGGTTGGGGTCTGGCAGGTGAGCTGGGAGAAGAGTGCCAGCAGAAGGGTCAGATGGAGGCGTAGTCAGGGTGGAGAGTAGGTAAAGCCAGGTGATCGGTTAGCGTGGCACAAGAGATCTAGATGTGGGCAGTGGTGACAGCAGAGAGAGACAGGGCAGGAAGCAGAGGCTGGGTGTGGAACAGACAGGGTGGCAGGGCAGGAGGCACAGGAAGGCTATACAGAGAAAGGATCTCTTGGTAAGCCACTGGTAGTTTGCAGTTTTCTCCTTATAGAGAGGAAGAGAAGGAAGTGCTGGGGTACTTCCTGTCCTGTATTCCTCCGAGTCCGCTCTGATTGGCCAAGGCCATAGAAGTCTGAGGCAATGGGGTTGGTAGTACCTGCAGCCTGGTGCTGATGTAGCTGGAGAATGCCTCCTCCAAGGAGGCAGGTGCTACCTGCAGCCTGGTGCTGGTTGCTGCAGGTGACCATCTCTTTTGACAGCACCCATGGGGCTGCACTTCTCCCAGGACCTGGGTTCTGTGTGAATGTGCCCTTCGTCTCTTCTGCTCTCACCTGGAGACTCCAATCCAGGAAGGAGGCCACAGCAACAACCACCATTCCTGACCGCCATGCAGACTCCCTCTTCCCTCTCCACCCCGACACTCAGTCAGGGCCCAGGAAGAGGCAGGGCAATGAGGTCCCAAGCAGCAGTGTTCTCTTTCCCATTTCCTCTTTCCCCTCATTTCAGCACAGTCCTGCGCTTCAGAAACAGCAAGCTGCCATGGTCAGGTCAGCACTAGATGCTGCAGTTCAAGTGGCCAGTGATAGGATTGTCGCCTCTCACGGTTTGACTCCGAGACTCTTATAGGCCAAAAGGAGAGTCTCGGGGGTCAAGCCACAAAAAGTGGCAGGTCCCATTACTCAACCCCCATTTGCTGGTCTTTTGACCCCAATTGGGGTCGGGAGGGACTCTGTGTGGGAACTGCTGTATTGTCTGCAGGATGCAGCGTTCCATGTGGAAGAGAATGCTTTTGCAGGCCAAGAATAAGTTTCCATTCCATTCTTATTGCTGTCTTGAAGGACAACACAGCTCCTACTAAACAGCAGTGAAAGAAAGACAAGCTGTCCCACAGTTACCTCTGGCCCAGGCTTGTGCCTTTGCTGCTGACGCAGCACTCAGTAGCTTCTTTGTTCTGGTTCAGAAAGTCTATCCTGCCCCTCTTGGAGAACTGGGAGGAGCAGGCCAGCAACAGCATACACCCAGCCCTGTAGTAAAGTGGTTGTTGAGGGGTTAACTGGATGACTCAGAATATTATGGGCTGGAGCCATGCTTCACCCTTTAAACTTTCCTTCACCGCCATTTTGAATTTGTGTTCTCTGTTTCAGTTGATAAAGGAGCATGTTCCTTAGCCTGCAGTAACCGAGTTGAGTACTGAGTCACGAGTGTCTTCTTGTGTCCCCAATAGGGCCCCTATATGAAAGCTCCCATATGGAGCTGCTGTACCATGGTCAGCAGTGGCATGGGGCAGAGCCACAGTCCTAGCAGCGCAGCATTTCTCTCCTTTCAGAGAAACAGAGCCACAGTTGAATTCTCTAGGCTACGTTCATCAGCTTCCTAAAGGCACCCCCACACAGCACAGGAGTGAGTTCCCCTTTCAGTGAGAACACCCATTTAATAACAAAGCCTAGCACAACAAACAGAAGAGAGCATGGTGACTGTGCTGGTCCAAAAGCTAAGCGATGGAGACAAAATAGTGCAGAGAATTTACTTTATTAGACCAACTTATGCTGGAGAGAGTATGCAAGCTTTTAGACCACATGGGGCCCTTCGTCAGACATGGTTCTGACTTCTTACATGCCCCAGGAACAGCCCTGCGTGGCTAGGGTTGCCACTTCTTGCTCTTTCATCTCAATTTCTCATTTTCACCCGAGTCTCAGGGTGAAGACAGGGGGAGGTGGCAGCCTTATGCACAGCCCAAAAGCTTGCATACTCTCCCAACACAGAGAGCGGTCCAAGGGCATAACTGTCATAGGGACAGCACCAGGATATGGGCTCACGAACCTCAGGGGTCCACACTCTGGCACAAGGAGGGAGAAAGGAGTCGGAGGTTGGGGGGGTTCTGGCTGTTGCTGGGGGAGAGAAGGAGTTTTGGAGGGCTCTGGTTGCTGCAAGTGCTGTGGGGTGAAACAAGGTATTGCTGGGGTCTCTGGCCGGTACTCTGGACAGCACAGTAGGAGTGGGGTGGAGGGAGGTGCAGCCAGGGGGACCTTTGCACCTGAACCCATTCCAACCTAACTAGACCCCTGGAAAGGTCCAACAGACGCAGGTCCAAATAAAACAAGAATAAGGAACCAACACCAAAGTCCAAAACATACCTCCTGGCCCCAGGCAAAGGCTGTTCTCTGGCAGAGAGCTTGAGATTTTCCCTCTGGCATCCTCCTCTGTTCTGGACCAGGAAGGCTTATATAGTTCTAGCCACACCCTAAGTAGTCTTGCTTGAGGTTAGAGGCTGGCTCTTATTTTCTCTGGATCAGCCATGGGCGCCTTCAGTAATCTGGAGAAGTGGGGATTTCTGCAGGTGGCCACATCAGAAGTTGAGCAGGCCACAGGGACTTCCTGCTGCTCCCTTTCTGATGTGGCCCTGCCTCTGGAGCATCATGATCATATGCACCATAAGAGGTGGGGTTATATCAGAAAGGAGAGCAACAGCCCTTTGCCCTACCCCTGCCTATGTGGTTTCACCGCCTCTGGGTGAAAGCCCAGCGGGAGAGGGTAACCTTAGCTGAGGTATCCAGTAGAGTTATGAATTTTAGCTCTCGGGCCTGTCTTTTCAACACGTTATGCAGGTTCCCTTTCAGGACAAGGATGAGGAAATTTGGCAATAGTGTGGTCACCCTGGAAGAAGCCAATGTACACTCACAGGTGATTTGGTGTCTGTCCCATTGGCATAACGTTCCCCTCAGGTTTGTGGGCAGGGGTGGAGAATGACCAGGGATGATGCTGGGGGGGCGGGAGGGAAGAGAAAGACAAGCTCTCCCATACACAGGGGTGGTGAGAGCATTTTTGCCACCCTAGGCAGATGCTTGCGGCCCATCCAGCCTTGGAGCTTGGCAGAGGGGGCTGGATCGGGGGCTGAGGGGAGAGCCAACTGAGGCAGCCCCATCCCCGCCACTGCTGCTGCCACCAAGGTCCATAGCTGGATTGGGGAAGAGACTGCCTGGGGAGGGAAGTTCAAGGAGGTGCTCTCCCCTCTGCTAGGGTGGCCATACCTCCCCTTTAAAAGAGGACACTTATGAAAAATACATGTTGCAGGGCTGCATTGGTTCTAGTGCAGCCCTGCACCATGTATTTTTCATGAGCATCCTCTTTTAAAGGGGAGGTTTGGACACCCTACCCTCTGCCCTTAATCCTGCCACTGCCAAGCTGTTTGGAGGGGCAGCTGTTTTTCCCCAGCAGCTCTCCCACCCCATTCCAGCTGCAGAGCTTGGTGGCAGCTGCAGGAACAGGAAAGGTGGGGCTGCTTAGGCAGGCAATTTCAAGGGAGAGAGTCTCTCTCGCACCCCACCCTGATCCAGCAGCCACAGAGTTTGGCAGCCACTGAGCAGGGGTGGGAAAAATGCGCTCTTGAACTTGTCACCCTAGGTGGCTGCCTAATGGTAGCACCAGCCCTGCCCATACACATTAACTCTCAGCAGGAGGAGGAAGGGAGGGCTCTAAGTATCTTCCTAGCAACAGGGGTGTCAGCTGAAGGCTCTTTTCCTGGTGGAGGGTAGTAGCTGAGGCCAGGGAGCACAACTCTGAGGGAGTGCTCCCACACTACCCATGTCCTGCTATGCAGGAGAGTGAAGACCCAACCCCTCCTCCCTTCCGAAGTGCAAATTCAGATGTGATACAGAGCTATTGCTGTCTCCCACACCATTAGCTTTTGGGGGGAGGGGGGGGGGGAATGTGTCTCATACCCCTGCACAGTAATTATGCCTATGCTTTGCTTACTGATTGCACTCATATGTTGCTCACTGATGCTCCTTCTGCTTCTCCCCTGTAACTGAGCTAATCATGTGCACCTATAGCTTCTTGATGTCATGAACGTATTCCTGTCTCTCCCTATATTCCACCTCCCTTGATTAGATTGTAAACTCCTCAGGGCAGGGACTCATCTCTAACCAATTGTGCATTGTTGGTGCAATAATAATAAATAATATAATAATGCTTTATCACTAATTTTTAATGTGCAAGTTTTTTGTATTGGGCATTTTGTGCATCAAAGGAAGAACATTGCATACTGTGATTGGCATTGGGTGTAACCCAAATGAGAATTTGGACCATCTCCTTTTGGAATACAATATACATGAGCCCCAAGGCAGCTGGTAATCTGTACTAGGATAGTGACACACCCTCCTACTTAATGCATTGCAGTCTGTGCAGCTCTCAAAGTTTGCGTAATGTAGAGTCCTGAGGCAGGCTGTGAGCCCTCTCCATTTCACTAGTATGCACTGAGAAATCAGACTGTTAATTTCTTTGTTACTATGTAAAGAAGCCACCTAGTAGTTTCATAGTTACAATGCAGAGCATGGCATTAAGCATTTAGCCAGGGGCATAGCATCCATTGAGCGAACCCGGCATAAAGCCAGGGGCCGCTAGATCCCAGGGGCTGCTGCCTGGCCCCGCAGGGGCAGCCCCACACCTGGACTGGGCGAGGCTTGGGTGCAGGGCACCCCCACATCATGGGGGGGGTCCCCATCCCTCATCTGCCTCTGCATGTTAGTAGTGCAGCAGCAGGATGCTGCTGTTTGTAAACAAACTCCTCCCCATGCGAGTGATGAGAAAGTTGTTGCCTTGTAAAGAAGGTTCTTCGAGATGGCATCTAACATTCTCACAACTGGGTTCTGCATGCTCACCCTATTCAAATAATAGACCACATGATGGTCTAGAGCTCATATAGTATAAAAAGCGCTCACCGCCCTCAGAATGACAGTTCCTTCCAACCCTTTCTAGGAATATAAGAAAATCCATACGGAGTTGGAAGGGTGGGTGTTGTGAAAATGTTAGGAGACATCTTGAAAAACCTTGTTTACAAGGCAGCAACCTTCCATTCTGTGGCTCCTCACAGGCCTTTTTTACACAGCTCCACCGGGTGGGGGTGGAGTCTGTGGGCGTGCTGGTGCATGGGCAGGATGTGCATACGGCCGCTCATGCATTCTCACTCACCCCCCACTCATCTGCACCCGGAGCAACTGCTGTTTCCCCCGGTTGCTCCGTGTGGGAGGAAGAGTGTGGGGGGATGAACAGGGATGCGTGTTAGGCGGGCGCGTGCACCCCTACTCACCGAAGGCACCGCATTGTTCACATGGGGCTTCCCCACCCAGGAACACGCAGAAATCTGCATGTTCATGGGTGGGAGAGGCCCATGTAAAAAGGGCCACATTCTCACAACTGTCTTGTTTATGCTATCTTAGGTAGGAATTTAGGATGTAAAGCAATATCTGTTATCTAACTCCTGCTAATCACCCCCACCCAGGATTATCCCCTACTTCTTGTCTGCAAACTCCTATTTACTGTAACCAAGCCAAGTACATGTACCTGAGTTCTCGCATCCTCGTGAATGTTGCATCCCTTGTCTCTCCCTCTGGTCTCCCCTCCCTCAGTCTTTAGATTGTAAGCTCTCGGGCAGGGACCGTATCTATTTTATTCTCTGTAAAGTGCCAGGTACATTTCTGGCGCTATATATAAATGCTTATAATAGTCTATCTTGGAAAATCTGCAAATATGGTTCTGAGATTATTATGGCTGCTATTTCACTAACTCTTCTTAATGAAGTTATTGCTAAGGAATACGGTCTTTAAACCCCCATCCCATAACCAGTTCATTTGTAACCCCCCCCCCCCCCATATAATCAATTCATGCTGCCTCAAGGGAACAAATGAACTGGTTATGGGTGGGGGACAGCATGAATTGATTATATGGGGCAGGGGGTGCAAATGAACTGGTTATAGGGTGGGGGGCAGTGTGAATTGTTTATGGGGGCACAACTGAACTGGTTGTATATATATATCTTTGCATGGCATAATGCGCTTAATAGGCTGGCTGCATTTTGGGTGTCTTGTGTGTTTGATAGCAGCGCCCCCAGACCTGCCGAGCCAGGTGGCACTCCTAGGCCTGCCAGCAGGACACAAAGAGGGGGCCCCCCATCCTGACTTCTTGGCCAGGGGCCCATTCCATCCTAGCTATGCCCCTGAATTTGGCCTCAAGCTATTCATAACAAAGCACCTGATCTTTTACCTCTCTGGTTGTAATATGCAACCTGCATTTGGAGTGTAAACCCTGGAATGTTTGTGGGTAGACAGAGCTCAGGCATAGAGGCAGCCTAGCATAACCTGTAATGCTACTGAACAAACTTTCCTCTCCCTACCTGCCTGGGGCACTCACCACTGCAGAGGTGGTGTGAGGACTATTTCTGGTCAATAGGTTATTGTTGCTGTTGCTTCAGAAGGGGTTAAACAAGACCATAGTCCCCTGGAGTCCAGGTTCATTCCATGCAGCCCCATGCACATTTTTAGCACAGAGAGCCAAACAGGCAGCCTCCTGCATGTATTTAGTGTACATTTGGGCAGCCCCCACGCACAGGTTTAGTGCGACCAGCCTAATACACAGGCAGGTGTTCTTGCCTGCCCCATTGCACTCACCAACTCCCCTCCTTCTCAGTATCCCACTTCCTGTCATGACTCGCAGCTGCAGCAAACCAGGGGAACAAGAAGCTGCCCCAGCTGTTTGTTTCTTCTGGGCTATTAGGACTGAGGCCGCTTTTAGACAAGTAGCCTGGGAAGCACATTCTTCAATGCGCCGGGAGGAAAAGCCACACGGGGTGCATTTACATGCACTGGAAGTGGCCGCCCGCTGTAGGAATTGGTGGCACGCGCGCGGCCTCCTGTGGCCTCTTTTGAAGATGTATTCTGGAGACCTCGATATTGGGGTTTCCAGAATGCATCTTTAAAGTTCCCGTGGGAGGCTGCGCGTGCCGCCAATTACTACAGCGGGCGGCCACTTCTGGTGCATGTAAATGCACCCCACGGCATGTTGAAAAATGCGCTTCCCAGACCGTTTGTCTAAAAGCGGCCTGGGATGCGGTCTAGTGCCTGCTATCCCCACCCACCCCCAGTGGTTCATACCTGGGTTTATACCTGCCAGCACTTGGTGACTAATTAACCAATTACTATGCACATAACACAAAGTTTAAGTAGCAAATTGCATACTTTCTTGAGCACCTATAGCGAAAAGGGAGAAAGAAAAAATAAATCTAAAGCAATCAGTCTTTCAATGCTGTCATCTGGTTTCTTGCATCCATGGCTCGCAGTGATGCACTAGCAGGAAGCAGCACACAATTTTATCAGGGTCTTGCACGCCGCAGTATTGGAAATCCCTCTCAATTTGCATAAAACCCCCAGTCAAACATGTGCCTCTTATACACTTTCTCTGACATCTTCTGCATCACCATACCATGCGGGCAGAAAACTTCCTTCAGTTGCAAGGGCTTTCTGCACTTCGAGTGCCCAAACCCTGTATAGGGTTACAATCTCTATAAGCAAATGCAGGATGCGCTGACAAGCAAATACAAGTGTTGCTTGGTGATGCACCGTGGAATGACGCTGCTTTCACACGTTACAAGCATGGGCTATTATAATAACCCAAGATAATACTGGGTATTATAGTTCTGCATTTTTATAATGTGTGAATGCCGTATTCCCCTTTTATGCTGGGAGATCTTGGGTCGTTGTAAGTCACCCAAGATCTCCCAGCATAAAAGTGGAAAAGTGCATTCACACACTACAAAAGTGGTAGATTTATAATTCCCGGTATTATCTTGGGTTATTATAATAGCCCATTTTTGTAACGTGTGAAAGCAGCCTGAGACAAGGACAACATTATATGGAGTTTTAACGGCAGCACTCTTTATTCCAATTCAGTGAGATACGTGGGGTAAATTGCCACCAAAAATTTGGGTCCAGTACCACAAGCATTAACAAAGGCCACTTTTAGACAAGCGCCGCCTGCTCGTGCCGTGAAATCATGTGGCTTGTACAAGTGCCACAGGAAGCTTTTAGACACGCCTGTACCAGATGCTTTTCCGGTTGCGCATTCTTTAAGAGCACAGATTAAATACCTCGTATATCAAGGTATTTAATTTGCGCTTATAAAGAATGCATGACTGGAAATACAGCACATAGAGGCATGTCTAAAAGCTGCCTACAGCACTTTTGCAAACCACATCATTTTAAAGCAGCCACAGTTAACCATAACTGTCAGGGGAACGGAGCTTGATGCACCCTCAAGTACCGGCCCCCAATTTCTCAGCAAACTCAGTCTCCCCTCCCAGCCCACCATACAACAAGGGCCAGGGAGATGGTAGTTGTCCCTTGAGGAGTAAGGAGTCGTGTGCCTAAAAGGTCCAGGGGGCTGCATCTGCCCCCCTTTCTGCCCTCCCAGGGACGCGACCCCAGCGCTTGCCGCACCCTGCTCCTGTGCCACATGGGGAAACACTATCTCTCAGTTTATATGTAGTTATCAACAGCTACATCACAGTACTTGACCCCCGCAAAGAGTGCGACAGATGTTTTTATATAGCAAAGAAGCCACCCTGGCCGACTGCCAACAGTAGTTAGCACTGGGGAAGGCAAAAAAACCACCACACAACCCCTCAGGAATCTGGGGTTCTCATAAAAATTCCTTCCCAGCCCCCAAAACAGGTGACTAGCTGATGCCCCCAGTGTTTGAGAAGAGAGGGTACACTCGCTCACGCTGCTCCTGACCCACAACTGAGCAGGGGAGCTCATGCCAGCCTTAAAGCCGGCTCTGCTGGTCTTATGTCTTGAGACGCCTTTGTGCCTTTTGCCTGGTTGTCCTAGCAACCTGGGCCACGCCTCTTCCCACAGAGGTGGCTATTGCCCTGGCAACCCACCGCAGACAGCTTGCAGCTGCCATGTGGGGAGACCCCAGGCCCTTCCTCCTTCCTATGATGGAAGCGCAACAAGTGGCCTATTCACACGGCACTTCGGAGGGAAAGCCGCTTTAGTTTTCAAGTTTTGCAAATATGCTGCAGTGCATCATGTGTTGCATTAAGCAAGCATCTCTCATTTTCAATCTCCCCCATACTCACTCGCTTTCAGCTACTCTTGTGCAGAAAAGAAACTTTTGTCTTAATGAGTTTTGGTTTCAGTTTTGCAGAAGCAGAGTTTCCTTATTTCGATCATATGTAGGTAGCACATTTCAGTTTTAAAACTTATTTCACCTTTTTATCCAGATGTTGCTGGATGCAAATTAGAGGAGTCAAAAGCTAATTGTCTGGCAAATAAGAAACATTTTCTAGCATAATACCCCTGGGGTAGGGACCTCTCTCTAATGATTGTACAGCATCAAATACATTGCTGGTGCTACATAAAATAATAATTAGGGCTGCTAATATATATCTATATTATATCATCATTATAATAATTAGGGATTAATTGAACCAATTAATCTGTCTAAAACCAATTAAAATTTATTCCCCAATTAATTGGTTAGCTGCCAGGACCTTCTGACAGTCCATAGTTCTGAGTCTAGCTCAAGGGGATACGTTCCAGAGGAAGGCACGTTTACCCAATGCATGCATGCTATACAAATCTTAAAACCAATCAACAAAGGCTTGATTAATCAATCAACTAAAATTTTTAGTTGGGTTGCATCCCTATTAATAATGTGGGGGGGGGGGAAATTCAGTATCTGAATCCAAAAACAAGGGACAACTTCCAGTATCTAAGCCACCAGTGAGTCTGCCATAAAAGGTCTCCAAGAAGGAACTTTCCCTACTTGCTTCTGGTCATAGTTTCTTTCCAGAGCAATGCACTCTGGGATATCATCCAAGGAAACAATACAGCTGTCTGGGGAGTGGGTCTAAAATAATAGTCTCTTGCTACCTGAGGAGGAGAGATGGGTTCTGCTACTTGACTAGTGCTTTGTATAAGAAAATATTAGAGCTGTGGTTGCCATACCACTTTAAATGGGCCTTGGCTCACTACGTTTAAATGTTTAGGTAGTCACTCAAACCCTGGCTAGCTCAATTTCTGGTGTGGCTCTGATTTAAGCTGAGCTCCTAATCACTATTGGAAGGGGGCAGGAGTAACAGATGCTAAGTAGAGAAAGAAGGTGTGTGAAGAGGTAAGAAAGGGGAAAGGGCAGCAAAAGAACTGAGGGAAGGACTTACTTTGGTTCAGAACCGTGTGTGCCAGGGGTGAACATTTTTGGACTAAGCAAGTCCGGGATCACTGGGGGTGGCCACAGTGGATTTCAAAGCACAGTCTGCATTGCCCAGAGTAGCCATAACCCACGCTTTCCATTCTCTTTGCTCATTGCAGATGTCATGGCACCCTCAGTACCGGAGTTCAAAGTTCCGCCACGTCTATGGCAAGGCCGCTAGCAAGGAGAACTGCTATGATTGCGTGCCCATCACTCGGAGTGTCCATGACAACCATTTCTGCGCTGTGAACCCACATTTCATTGCTGTAGTGACAGAATGTGCAGGGGGAGGAGCCTTCCTTGTTATTCCCGTACATCAGGTGAGCAGCACTGGTTTGGCAGCTTTGGTTGGGGATGGATGTGGTGAAGCTGGCCCATCCAAGTGGTCACAATGACAGGGAGAGGATGAAGCCAGAGGGACCTGGCATGCCGTGGTGGCAGGGACCACTGTTGTAGGAGGCGAGAGAGGAAATCTTTATTTATATGGCTGTAGTTTTTATTAAGGCACATGGGTCACTTCAACTTAAAGCTTCCTACTAACCAACTTGCTCTTCATTTACATGTAGGATGACTTCAGGATTGTGGGGTGACCATAATTCACATATGCTGCCTTTGGGGGAAGACATGGCCAGACTATGCGTTTTATGGTAATTCCTTGCTCCTATTCATCGCTCCTCAAAGTAGAGGTCTATGACCTCAGTAAGCCTTGAGTTGGTCCATTGGGCCCCGGCCGGGTCAGGCACATTGTCTACCCAAGCCACTTGGCCTTGTGCCATCCTGGGCTCCTTAGCTGTGGGAAGACTTACCTCTACTGTGACATGACAGCACACCATAGGAGGTTTGGCCATGTTGGAAAGAGATGGAGAACACCTTGCCCCCCCCCTTTTCTGATGTTGCCCACCCGTTATGGAAAGTTTTGACATCACAACGTTCTACTGGAGGTGGGGTCACTCAGTCACATCAGGCATGAGCTAAGAAGAGTGTGGCAGCATTGAATCTGGGCTTGGGTTGGGCCCAAATTTCTGGCCTGGCCAGGGCTGTTCCTGAGAAATGGCTGCAGTGCCAGTAAGAAAATCCTAACGACACCCACGGCATGCAGCCAGGACCAGTCTGCAATAAGCATGCACTGCGCCATGGCCATCTCCAGCAGATGCCTGGTGATTCATGAGCAATTTTGATGGTGGCCCACTAGCCCTAAAAACAGGGGAACCAGTGGTCTATTCAGTTAGATCCAAGGTGGTCAACATATGGCCCATGAGACCATTTGCTGTGGCCCTTAGTTGTCTGCAGTCCACACCCAGTTGCCCATGGAGAGCTGCTGCTGTCACCACTGCAAGGGAGAGCAGGTGAGAGTGTAAGAGGGAAGGAATGCAACTGAGTGTGACTGGGGCGAGGGAGGGAGTGTGACAGTAGTGATGGGAGGGTGTCCGTGTGAACACAAGCATCTGCTTTAATATGGGTACGAGTGTGCTTGTGATGGCATTTGATTTAAATTGGGTTTGGATATCATTTTATGGCTTGGTCATTGGGCAGAAGGTGCTGGTGAGGTTAATAAAAAGGAAAAGACAAAAAGGAAATACAAGACTAAAAAAAAAAAGATGGTTGAGGTATGGAAAAAGGAAGAAATTTAAATTGATTTTTAAAACTATTTTAAAGAAATCTATACTGAAATAATTCTGAGCCCCAGATAGCTGAAATCAATAGCTTTTAAGTGGCTTCTCCATCCCAAACCTATACAGGGATCAGCCGAGCTATTTAAATGCACCCTTAACAGTTGAGGAGTTGAAAGAGACAATGAAAAGCATGAAGAAACACAAATCTCCTAGACTTGATGGTATGCCTGGGGAGTTTTACCAGTTTAGTGAACTTCTACTCCCCACCAATTAGTTAAACTGTTTAATACTATTATAGACTCTAAAGAATTGCCTCATTCATCGTATCAAGCTCAGATCTCACTATATGATGAAGAGGAGAAGTCACCCGAGGAATCCAGTAATTACAGGCCTATATCAATACTGAATGCAGATTCTAGAATATTTAGAAAAACCATAGCCAACAGACTGAACAACCTGATTCACAGTTTGAGCCACCCATACCAAGTAGTTTTCATTGCACATCAGTTTAGCTCTGACAATGTTAGAAAAGTGGTAAATTTGATCTATAAAGATAAAAGGTAAGTAGGATGCTTTGATTATATCTATGGATGTGGAGAAAGCGTTTGACAGAGCTGGCATGTCTGGTGGAAATTCTAAAGATGATGGGCATTACAATTAATTTCCTAAAATGGATTAAAGGGATTTATTTAAAGCCAGTTTCACAGATTAAGGTGAATGGTGAACCAACCTCACTATTTCCTCTATCGCGGGGTACGAGACATGACTACCCGCTCGCGTCCTGGTTATTGAATATAGACTTGAAACTTTAGCCATTGTAGTAAGACAGAAAAAACATTAGGGGCATTCAAGTGCAAGACCAGGAGCGCAGGTTAGCACTCTACACAGAATAGATGATATGTTTTCCCTTCTGAACCCCTCAAGTCCCACATTTGTTGGGCACAATTGAAAGCTTTAGCAGGGTTTCAGGGTACAAAGTTAATTTTAATAAATCAAGCACAGTGGTGTATGCACAAAATAAGGACCCATATAACAAAATAGTGAACTCTGTCCCATTTAAGATCGTTGAAGATAAATTCAAATACTTTGGTATCTGGCTCTCAAGGACACCACAAACTTTATTTAAGAATAGTTTGAGTTTTCTTCAATATTTAAATGCAAAAACACATGAGGTGCAACACCTAACTTGCTCATGGTTAGGGAAGATCAATTTGTGCAGGATGGTTTTGTGACCAAGCGTTTTGTATTGTTTTTGCCAATCAGGATCCAGCCCAGCCTTTTTTGTTTTGTTTTGTTTTGTTTAAAAAGAGAAGTAGATAAGTGGATTGATAGAATGGGAAAAAGGAGAGCATGGACAGGCCAGCACTCTAGTTGAGAAGCAGCTTGGGGAATCAACTCAACCCCATCCACACCAAATTAATTCCTTTGTAGCTCTTACAGAGCACACTATAATCACCCTTAATAGGGTATCAGCAGTAAAGCCTAGTGGCACTACCAATAAGCCCTTGATGGGGCTATCCACCAAAACAATCAGAAAAAGAGTAATTTATTTGCATTCGGGACTAGCACCCGAGACCAGAACTTTTAACACCCTCCCAGCCTCTTCTTCACCCCTTGTAACTGGGCCCATTCCACCAAGTAGCAGGGCTTCTCCCAACAAGCAGGTCTTCAAACATAAAATGTAACAAAACCCTTCCCAGCTAGGTTAACGCCTTTTCTTCACTATAAGCGTGTAGCCAACACAAAGTCCCAAGCTTTTTGAGGAGTTATTTAACAAGGAAAAATCCCACCTTGTTCTCCCACGCTGTCTGTGTAGCACGTTGGTCCAGGGGGATAGAGGATTTCTTCCTTCAGCATTTGCCTCCATCACAGATATCCTGACTTAATGGCCTGGCACATAAGGTCTGTTGACTTATTTCCTCTTGTCCAGGGGGGGGGGTAGAGGATTATTCCCTCAAAGGCTTTATCAGTAGGGTTTTGCTTAATAGCTAAACCAGCAACCTTCCTGCTACTGTTTTCTAGCCTAACTGCCTAGGCTGCCCTTTTATAGCTCCTCCTTTCTCCTGCAATTGGCTGGAGATATCCCAGACCACTCCTTATCCTGTTACACCTGTGTGTGCTTGCTAGCGCCTAATTAGCTAGCTGCAAAGAGTTGCTCCCAGCTGCCTCCAGTTAGGGTTGCAGCAGCGCTGCTAGCTGCTGGCTTACTTGCAGCTTTGTTATAGTGGATGTTCTCTGTTTCTGGGCATCCACTCCATTACAGTGAGAATTCGTAGAACTATCCTTTTAGCAAGCAAAGAATTTGGTGGCCTACACCTACCAGATTTTATGCTTTGTTATAAAGTGGCAGTGCTCAGGGTGGCAAAGGCATAGTATCAGGATCAAAAGATCCGCGATGGGTACCAATTGAGAAAGCTTTGTTAGGGACAGAAAATTTCAAGGAAACCTTATTGGAAAAAAATAAAACTGAGCTCAGGGTGTGGCCGGTGTACCCATTTGCCTTGCTGCTCTGGTTAACTTGGAAGCCTTGTCAAGACAAAATGGGAGCCCAACTGGGTATCTCTCCATATTCTCCTATCAATCACGTAAAGCTCAGGCATGTAAAATTTACGCTGCCAGTAGTGAGGGCGCTATAGGGGAAGGGGCATAAGCAGGTAGGTCAACTGTTTAAGAATAAGAAATTCCTAACTAAAGCAGAAATCGAGCAAGTATTTGGATCCAGTATTAGTTTTTTAAGTTATGCAGAGATGCAAAGTGTATTTATTATTTATTATGATTATGATTATGATTATAAGCATTTATATAGTGCCAGCGAAGTACCTGGCGCTTTACAAAAAATAAGATAGACACAGTCCCTGCCCGAGAGATTTGACGGCCCCTTGGGACGGAAACAATATGGGAGACAGCTGTGTTAGCAGGAGACCCCTTTCCATGCGTGACTATTGGGGGGTCGGTACCCCAATATATGCTCGATTCTTAAATTTAGGGGAATTGGCCAAATTAGTTGAACTAGGGGTCCCCATGTGCCACAAGGATCAGTCTGAGGTCCGATACGCGCTACAGTCAGGTTACATACCCTCCCCAAAAGTAAAGAAAGAGAGGGAGACAGACGTTTAATAAAAAGGGAATGTTTATTTCAAAGGGACATCAAAGAAAACACACAATGGGATACACACAAACACATATACTAATCAACACAGCCCCAGTCTGGCTGGCGGTTTACAGTGGAAGCACAAGCGGCATCGGGGAAACCAAAAGTAATGTGGCAAGTGAGGGAGGGGAGACACACACACGCAAAGAGAAAAGAGCGAGAGCGAGGGAGAGAGAGAGAGAGAGAGAGAGAGAGAGAGAGAGAGANAGAGAGAGAGAGAAGCAAGAGGGGAAGTCAGGACCAGTGGTTACCTCTTCTTGCCGTTGAAAAGAGGACAGGCGGCCCGTGGATCCAGTGAAGTGCAGGGATGAAGGGAAGAGGCAGACCAAAGTCTGGGAAACCCCTTAAGACACAGACACGCACGGAGGGACCCGCACGTTTTTGCATCCAAAGCTTTCTCAATTTCAGAGGGGGAGTGAGGAACAGTTATAGGGCTTAGGATAAAGGATTTGGGATAGGCTCAGGGGTGCCACAATAGACTCATAGGGAGGACAAAAGGGATTCCAGGGGTGGGTCCAGACATAACAAAGGGAAGATGCATACGGGGGCTGAAGAGACAAAGAACACAATTGGGCGTGAAAGGAGAGAGGTCCGGGTGTGTGTCCAGGGACAACAATGGGAGGGTGCATAAGGTAAACAGACTGGAGCTGAGGAGACAAAGGACACATCTGGGCATGAAAGGAGAAAGGTTTTCAGGTGATTTGGGGACGGAAGGGAATCATGAGGGGAGCCCTAGGCTGAAGGGCGATAACAAGGGGCATTTCCACCGATCGGGCATGGGGGCCTTGGCTTGTGTGAGGAACACATAGGGTGCTTTAATTTTCCATGCCTTTGAAGCCGTTGCTAGTCCAAGTTCTATTCACAAGTGGTTTCTTAAGACAGGGAGGAGTCCCTTTCTTAACTGCCCCGTACTTACTCAGGACTTCGTCCACGTAATAACCTTTTCCAAGGGCAGACTGGTTTTTGCATGAAGGGGTCTTTTCCCCCTAGGGTACATTGCGGCTCGGCCCTGACTCCGCTCAGGCTCCCCAATGCCCACTGACCCATGTCCCAAGTGGCCTTGCCGAGCATGGGGGGGAGGGGGGGAGCTGTCTTTTTGGGGAGAATTCTGCATCTCTGGCAACAGTTGGTACCACTTGAAGGAATTTTATTTGAACCTCCTTCATTTAAAAGGCTTCTGCCAAGAATATATATATATATATATAGAGAGAGAGAGAGAATTAAAGAAAGTTTGTAGCGTGCCAGATGCCGGGTGTGTGGCCAGGTGGAAAGCAGACATCGGCAGACAATTCCAAGAGGAAGAGATAGAACCAATCTGAGCCCATATGCAAAAATATTTGCATTCCCTGGAAGTAAAAGAACCACAGATGAAATTGATACTCAGATATTATCTAAGTCTCCAAAGCCTAGCCAAAATGAAAATTTCTACTGATGAAAAATGTTGGAGGCAGTGTGGAGAAGAGGGAACATATTTCCACTGCTGTTGGGTTCGCAGGAAGATATAGCAATTCTGGAGAATGATATGGATACATAAATAAAGTCACTAATCTAACCTTACCTTTGTGACCTGAGACAGCCCTATTGGGGGCTTGTACCCAAAATTGCCGCTGATGGATTATTATTGGGAAACCCTTTTGTCCAATGATTCTGGCGGGTATACAAGTTATTGCAAGGAAGTAGAAGGACCTGGATGGGCAAACTGAAAAGGACTGTGTAAATGGAATTTGGTTCATGGATTCAGTGGAAAAAATTCTGGCTGATATAAATGATATCCAGAATTTTTCAATAACTTGGGACTCCTGCTTTCCATATATAAGAGTGATTCAGATCTTACTAAAAATCTGTCATCATGGTGGGAGTTTGAAGGAGGGGAAAAGGGAAGGATAATTCTGTGGTACTTGTTATAACTGTTTGTTGTGTAGTTCTTTAATAGTGTTATTAAGGGAATGGTTTGTAGATTAAGTATAGGTGGTTTTATTTCATTGATGTTTAATTATTCATGGTAACGAACAGGCGTGTACAACAAGAGAGGGTAAAAGCTCTTTGGTGAAATAAGACATGCTCTGTAAACTGTTTGAAATATAAAAGTAAATTTAAAAAAATATTCCTTTGGATGGTAGTTTTTATCCATCAACAGACATGAATGGAGTTTGCGACATGGGTCAAATATACTGCCCCTAGAGCCAGAGCTTCCTGAGTGGCTGGACAAGGGATTCAAGACATCGCTGAAGAGAGGGAACGTTGATTTACTCTCTGGGCGTTTCTGAAGATGAAAACAAACATTTTCTGCCAGTGTGTAAAATGGGAGTGAGGCAAAGGTCAGACGCTGCAAGAGGCTGCTCCTCCTTCTGTGTTATTGGGCATTTTCTGAATTGGCTAATAACCTGCCTGATTTATGGTGCTGCCCTGGGTAAATGAAGGACACTGTCTGTATTGAGTATTGACCTTGTTTTTCTCTTACCACTGGAAGATCTGAACAGAAACAGCAAGCAAACAGAGCTGCCTGACCTCGGTTTTCCTAGCTCAAGTGTTTGGAAACTCCACACTCCCAGTTGCCTGAGCAATGCATCAGAGTGTGTGTGACAGCCCCGCCCATGTCAGCTGCTTGTATCTGCTCTGAAATTGAGGAGGGGGTTGTGTTCCCATCTAAGGACTGGTCTACAAAAGGGATAATAGCCCAGTCAGGGACACTGGCAGAATTTACATGGGGGAGGGGACAGCCCCTTTGCCACACCCCTTTTTATTATGACCATATGCCTTGCCAAGGTTCATGGGCTACCAGTACTTAGAAAGGAGTTTAGTCATGCCAGAAAGGGGCATGGAGAAGGGGCTACCCTAGCCCTTTCAGAATGACCACACCCCCTTTCCAAGTGTAGTGATGTCACGATGCTTGGAAAGGGAGGCGTGGTCACATCAGAAAGCAGTGGGAGAGTCCTTTCACAGCTGCCTTCCACCTGAAGGGCTCTGAATAGGCAGGAGCCAAGGGAGTGCAGTTACAACCCTTTATCCCTGGCTCCCATGAGTCAGTGCAGTGAACAGCTTTTCTTCTAGCTCATGAGATAAGAATATGTGCTGAAGGTCTGAAAAACCTTGTTTTCAGACTCTACTGTCAGGGCTGATCTTAGCCAGGGCAAATGGGCACCCCTCTACTGCTGAGGCCACTGCACTCCCAGCTAGTTTATAGCACAGGAAATAATCTGTGAAGGGACCACAAAGCTGTAATCTGTTCCAGCAATGGAGTCACATCAGTCCACAGTGAAAAGGAGTAGCTCATCTCCTCCTTCTCGTGACCTTCCAAAGCCCATTCTCCTGCTTCCCTGTCCCCACCCATGATGGTCACCTTTCTAGTTTAAATGCCAGTGGGGAGCAAAGTGGCACAAAGAACAGTCCCACCTCTTAAATTTAGCCCTCCATGGTGACAGCCAGGCCACTACCACAAGGAGCCAAGTTTGAGGAAAGGATTGTTCTCTGCACCCCAAATTCAGGGGGTGGGTCATGACACCCCTGATATCCAGGATCATGTTTGCATAATACTGTATGCCACTTGCTGATTTTCAGCAAATCCACACCTCCACCTCATGGTTCAGGATGGAGCTGCCCCACACTTGATTCTGAAAACAGCAGCCTGACCTTGTGGACTTAAAAAGAATAAGTATATGCACTGCCTGGCAGGATGCCCCCAGGCACAGATGCCCTTTCTGAGCAGGGCAAGACATGCACATTGCACTGCAGCATCAATCTATGACAATAGGCTTGATTCAGTGCCAGTAGAAGACGATCGGCGACAGGAATGAGCTGGTTTTCCTGTAGCTCTCAGGATGACTAACTAGAATAGAATGGGAAACGTGTCCCGATTGGAGGAGTTCAGTCTGTGCATGCCTCTGTGTGTGGAGGAAGGGAGAGAGGGAGAAGGGAAACAGCAGAGTTGATCGCTCTGCTTTCTTCTTTCTCTTCCCATGGATGAGAGAGAGTTGGCACCAGCTTCCTGTCTTCCTGTGTGATATCAGATATTGTGCATTTTTACACACACCTTAAAGTGCTGGTCTTTCAATCTTCTGGGTTTACAAGTCCACAAGTAAGTTCTGGATGCATTTTTCACACAAAAACTGCCCTGAGGCAGCCTAAAGTAGCCGCAGCTGTAGACATGAGGGGCTGCCATGGAAACCAAGTGACCACAGCTGCCTGGATAAAAGCAGTTTGCCAGGAGAACCTTTTTACACACAAAAGTTCTGGGAGAAGTTCTATGCAGAAGTTCAAAGAGCCAGATGTTTAAGATCTGGGTGAGTGATTTAGACACTCAGAAAGTTCGGGATGTAACAGCAAACACGCAGGAGAAACGTGTATGTAAAAACACCCATTGTCTCAGATCCTCAAAGCTCTGAAGCAAATGGGGCTTCCCCCAGTGCAGCACTGCTAGGAGGGGAGCCAGGGATGGCAAGGTGAGCTGCAACACTGGAGCACTGTGGAGAAAAGCTTTTGCTGGAGTAGAGTCTGAGCTGGGAATTATTTATATTGTATCCCCATTATTCCTGGGCACTCCCATCATCGAGTCGGCCAGCATGGACTGCTAGCTGCTAAATGATTAATCTAAAGCTGAGGTGGGAAAGTCAGGCTGCTAAATTTCTACAGCATAGCCAGGAAAGAGTTTTCGCTTATGATAGCTCTGCTTCTGCTACCCCAGAAAATGGGATGAGGTCACCTTGAAATCTTGAGTATCTAAGATGGCTTTGGAGCAGAATGTGTGCAAGTGCCCTTAGAGTCTGTAGTCTGCAAGCAGCCTGTTAGGCAAATTTCTTTAGCCTGGGAAGGCTTAGAGATACCATGGGATATCAATACCTTGGGCAGCATGCATGCTACAATGCAAGTAGCCATGGGACCAAAATGGACAATGTCCTTTGACGCATGATATCTGAGAGGCCATTCGCATCCTCCAAATGCAAGCACAGGCTGTGATCATTTGTCGGGAGAACATTCATGGTTATTCAAATAGCAACATTTCCCAACATGTTTATTTTAATTGCAAGTGTGTCCATTTTAGAAGCTTTTTTGTAAACCCTGGAAGGAAAAAGGTTCCCTACCCCTACCATAGGCTGTATTGTGGATTTGCCTTAATTGGACATCTGGCTTCAAAGCTGATAATGCCATTCACATCACTAGGTATATTCCAACATTTAAAAACCAAGATTTTAAATTTATAGTTAAGGCAAATTAATCATTCGTAATATTTTCACATTTCCCCAATCTAATAATATCACCATATCTTAAGTCCCCCTCCTTCTTCCCTTTCTGCTCAGGATCTTGCCTCCTTCTTCACCTCCAAGATAGACAAGATCTGCCTCGACATCGCTTCCCACTCCTCTCTTCTTCCCACTCCCACCCCTCTCTCTCCTCCCCCTCCTTCTCTCCTGTCCACCTTCTCCCCTGTCTCCCTTGGGGAAATCTCCTCTCTGCTCTCCTCCAAGCCTTCCACTTGCCCCCTTGATCCCATTCCTTCCCGCCTCATCACGTCCATTACTCCCACTGTCGCACCCTCCTTCCTGCACATCATCAACCTCTCCCTCTCTACTGACTCTTTCCCTTCTGCCTTCAAACATGCCACAGTCTCTCCTATTCTCAAAAAGTCCACTCTTGACCCCTCTGACCCTTCTAGCTATCG
>QEPC01006122.1:1688363-1728369 GCA_003113815.1 Sphenodon punctatus | reverse complement strand
CTTCCCCCCCCCCAGCCATACCTACTCCCCCTGCCCCAGCTACCGTGCCCTCGAACCTGAGTCATCCTCCCCCGTAACATCGCTCTGACAGCTGTATTTATTTCAGCTTTGTTTTTTTTACTTTGCTAATGCACTTTATAGTCGGTCTCTCAACTTTCCTTCACACGGAAGATATATTTATACAACATTGTATGTACAATGCTAGGAGAGCTACAATAGGCATATGCAACTTAACAATTTCTTCTATTCTCTTGTGTCATTTTTTCAGCAATAACTTTTTATTAAAAGTACCATTCTCTGCACAAAACTATCAGCGATTCCTTCACCCAGAACTTTAACTGTCTATAACATTTACTTTTTGTTAAGATCCCTAACTAAAGAATAATCACCTGCAAAAGATTTTAGTTGCAACCCTGGAAGTGAAGTGAGTCAAAACTCCCATGTTAAAGATAGGTGGGGATTGAATGGAAATGCCTCCTCGCCTTAACTAATAGAGGTGCAATTGCGCCTCTATAATAAAGTTACATTTTATAACTTTTTCATTTTAACTATGGCTAATATTCCTATATAATTGTATTCATTGTTTCACAATGATTAAAATGAAACTAAATACGACTGGTTTACATGAATGCACTTTGTAATTACAGGAATATTGTTGTTTTTTTACATAATATACAACATATTTCTGATAAAACTGCTCATATTACATGATTTGTGTTCCTACCGACAACAGTTAGTCCAATACAAGATAGCATTCAAATTACTTTGTCTTCATCTCTGTCACTTAGGACCAATATGGCAACCACGTTTTTTCTGGATTATAAAAAGCCTGGATGAACTCTTAGAGGGTAGGCCCATAAGTGGCTGCTAGTCTAGTTAGTCAGGAGGTGAGACCTCTCACTGTTCAGGGCTGGGAATAAATAGCAGGAATGGACTACTCTATTATGACCCGTTGGGTACTTCTTTAAAAGCAATCGACAGCGTCCACTGTAGGGGACAGGATGCTGCACTAGATGGACAATTGATCTGACCGAGTCTGACATTTCTTATGTTCTTACAGAAACTATAGCCTCCTGTCACATCAAGTGTGTAACCATTTATCACTGTGGGTTTATTGGGTAACTATTCAGAGCCAAAGTGCAATAATTTAATCCCAGGTTACACCTGTGTAACTGTTTGTTTGACCTCTTACATAGGATAACAGCGAGGGCAATTAACCTGAGGTAGGAGCTGTCACACAAACTATCTTACCCCTACGTACACTAACTCAGGGCTATACCCCACAGGCAAAGTAGAGTTCTTTGCGGACACAGTACCCCCTAAGTGGTTTTCAGTGTCAGTGTATTAACTGACTGTGTGCCCATCACTATCACAGCTACTAATCAGTACCAGCCACAACAGACAGGACAAATAACCACCCTCTCAAATAATCAGCCCGCCCCTTCTGGTGACAGGGAATGCTCTTAAGCTTTGGGCTGTGCCAAAGCTAGTGCCTGACCAGGTTGCTTGGCCATTATATTTAGGTATGGAAACCAGCACACACAGGTTTAGGCTGTTCTCTATACCAGCTAGTCTCCAAGACATGGCTTTTCCCATCAGACCGCTCAGGAGTTCAGCCAAAGAGAGCAGCCCTGTACATCTCAACCATTGGGATGGGCCATTGACAAGAGCCAAGTCCCTGAGATTAAATGTTCTAACATCCAGTTGCTGACTCAAGAAACTGGAAATCTCTTGCTTAAGCTGCAAGATTTCATGTTGCACCATAACTAAATCGGTTGTTTCAAAACTGCCAAAGCAGAGAAGCCATTTCCAGCTCTTGCGATTTTAGCATTAGTTGGGGGATTTTTGGTTTTTATTTTGCAAATTGCAGGTGTTTTCTCAGCTGTTGCAAATAGAGTCCTGGCTTTTATTTTTTGGTAGTGTTCATCTACCTGGCCTTATGTTTGTAGGAAGAAGCATGAAAACATGACTGCGATATGTGCCCAAAAGATTCAGAAAATGGAAGGCCCATAAAAATAATAGGAACAGTTACTGATTAAAAAAAGAAAAGAAAGAAAGCTCATGAATTTTAAGCTTATCTCATGATTTGGAGAAGCTGACAAACATTTGGGGTTGGCACCTTTGTATTTTTGGAGGGAATGGTTGAATCAAGATTTACTGTGCAGTCTTCTGGTGCTAAAACTTAATACAGCCAAAGTGCCATTGAAATGAATGGGACTCCTGCCCATCCTCTGTGCTAGCACTGGACCTGTGCACTCACAGGCAGAGCTGAATTGGTGCTAGCGCTTGCAAGATTGTTATTTTAAGTTTTTGTTATTTTTGTGTTGCAAGCCGCCCCGGGATGCCATGAGCATGAGGGGGCGGCTAAGAAATGCAATTAAATAAATAAATAAGGGCTTTGGCCCCACCACATTTTTTTTTTCTTTTTACAAAGTAAGCAGCACTATTCACAGGGCCATGTTGTTGTCCGACTTTCATCTCCCATTATTTGCTTTTATTTCAGTTTGAAGGGATCTTTGGTTAAAACATCTGAGGTAGGGTGTGGTTCATTGCAGCAGATCCTGCTAAAGAGAGGCATGGGAAGATGTGTCAGTGGGAATCATTCCAGACAACTCAGCAAATATGTCAGACAGAAGTTTCTGGGGAAGGGTGATATGCAGCAGTATTTCGACTACCTTGGGAAGGGTCAACAAACACTTCCTTTTCCACCCACCCAGCTCCTCTAGCTCATGCAGGAAGAATAGGGCCAGGGGATCCTTTTGAAGATATTATTTATACAATTCTTGTACACCCAGCAACCAGCCTTTGCTCTGGATACAAAAGCATGAAGCTGAAGTGGCTCCTATATTATGCCACTGCTTGAGGTCCGCCACAATCTAGCCTTGGAGGCTATAGATTTGGGAGGAAGCAAGGGAATAGGTTGCCGTGCCCATGCCACTTAAATCAGGTAGATTTTTTTTTATTGGCTTAAAGCAAAAATTATTTTTAAAATTTGATTTATTTATTTAAATGTATATGCCACCATTCCCATTAAGGCTCAGGGCTGCTTACAAATAATAAAAACATCTAGAAAAATACCCATACCCCGCCCCCCAGCCCCTTTCCCTAACCCTGCCCCCCAGTTCCACCCAGCCCTATCCCTTCCTGCCAAACACGTGACCTGGCTTACACCATTTCTGGAAGATGAGCAGACTTGGGCTTAGATGGATCTCCAAGAGGAGGGAGTTCCATAATTGTGGGGCAGCCACTGAGAATGCCTCTTTGCAAGCCCTTGCTGTAGAAACTTCATGGGCAGATGGTACCCGCTAGAGGGCACTCCCAGCTGACCACAGAGGCCACGATGGGGCATGAGGGAAGAGGCAGGCGGTCTTTCAGATACCTAGATCACAAGCCATTATCTCTCTTTATTTAAGCTGGGGGGGTGGGGTGGGGGACAAATCTAGCCTCTGGCTGTTGGGGTTTTTTTTTGGCCCCTTTCCAATTCCTGGATTTTTCCCATAAATACAGCCCCTACCTTCAACCACTGAAGAAGCACACTCAGGAGGAAGAGAGTATATGAGGACATGCAGTTGAGGATAGGGCAGGGATGGGGAGCCTTTTCCTTCCTGGGGGCCACTCTGAAAATTAGTACAAGCTCCGAGGGCCACATAGACATTGGAAGCAGGAGTGCTACTGCTTAAGGGGGGTGCTGAGGAAAAGAAGGGTCCAGTTCATGGATCTGTGCTAGGGATCTGTCCCCTCTCCTTGTGTGCGTGGCCTCATCTCTGCTCCCTTATCCTGAGCTTTCTCTTTCAGTGTTTGGGGGTAGGAACTGGACCTAGGGGCCAGATTCAGGAGCTGGAAAGGGGCCACATAAAAACATGCTGTGGACCACATTTAATTCCTGGACCTGATGTTCCGCACCTCTGGGATAGGGGATGGATCTGTGTAACAGATCCACAGTGCAGACTTTCCCCTTCCTTCCACTCTCCTAAGCACGTCTCTTACGTTTCTTCCCCCTCAACTCCTGGGTGGCCCACAGTGACCTTGGAAGGGAAAAGGTTCCCCATTCTGATCTCAGCCAATCAAAGTCAGTGATGGCATATGGGAGCAGGACATATAAGAGAACAAGTTCCATAGCACTGAATACCAAAGGCATTAATGCCACTGCATTAACACATTACTGAATGCCAAATAATGACATTGCATACAAACTTTGCAAATATGCACACAAATTTAAATTTGCTAAATTGTTCAGATCCAGCCCTTGATATGAATATTCACATCAGCTTCACTCCTGGGCGATGATGATGTGTTCTTGAAAGGGCGAAGCTAATGCTGGCTTGCTCTCCTCCAAGCACAGATCAGAGGAAATAGAGAACCATGTCAGCGGAGGTGCACACTGAAGCCTAGGAAAACTTGGTTATGGGTAGAAAGGAGACCGAACGGAAATAAAAGCTGGTTTCTGACAAACACAGTTGTTTAGATCCGTCTAGACATTTGGCTGGAGGAGGAATGGGGAGCCTCAGGCTCAGGTACCAAGAGCAGCCTATGGCCAGTTTGTATTTGGCCCCTTTCCAGTGCTGGGATCTGGCCCCTGGATCCAGTTCCTACCTCCTCCAAGCACTGAAAGACTGAGTTCAGGGTAATGGAACAGAAATGAGGGCATGCACACCAGGACAGGGGACAAATCCATGGCACAGATCCACGATCTGGACCTTCGTCTTCCTGAGCGCATTCCTTAAGCACCCGTGTTCCAACTTCAGGCGGACCTTGGAGCCTGTTCTAATTTTCAAATTAGCCTCTGTTGTTTTTTTTAAATGACCATGGTGTGTGTGTGTGTGTGGGGTGTGTGTGTGGCCGCTGAGTAGCACTGCTGCAGAGCACCCACTTAGGTGGAGTGAGTGGGGAGTGATTCAAATGGGCGGCTCCAGGGTAGCTACCATGTCCCCGGCATGAGCACTGGGGAACCTGAGCTCCCCAGCGCTCCCAACCAGGTGTTGTGACTTTCAAAAGCCGCTTCCACTGTCTATAGTAGCTCTGAGCGGTGGCCCTGTTTGCTGGCGTGGCTGGCTGTCACCATTCTTACAGACAGGGACTCTGTGGCCGCCCATTGCCAGGGAGCTGTTCGGCTTGCCCTGCATGGAGCAGTCTGGATTTCCCGGCAGTGCTCCGTGCATGGCCATGAATGGGTGCTCCATGGCTCATGGGAGCATACATCCAGCCGTTTCATCTTCAGACAGGCGTCAGGCTCCATGGCTCCTGGGTGGCCATGCAGGGTAGCATCTTCTCGAATAACAGCCCCTAGGAGGGAAAAGGCTCCCCATCTCTAGACTACACTCAGAAGTACTTCTGAAAAATGTAGCTCAGATCTCACATTGCAGATTGTCAGGTCTTAGTGGAAACCTGCAGTTTTGAGGTTAAAGTTAAACTCCCTTTCTGTTGTTTCAGACAGGGAAACTAGATCCTCACTACCCCCGGATCTGCGGGCACAAAGGGAACGTCTTGGACATCAAGTGGAACCCTTTCAATGACTTTGTAATTGCTTCATGCTCTGAAGACAGAACTGTAAGTTTCCTGACTTTTTGCATCACTATCTGAAACATACTTTCTTTGGAAACAACCAAATATAAAATTCCAGAATTCTAGGAGACAACATGAGCGATTATCAGGGCCCTCAAGATCCTGGAATAAAAATCCAAATTCTGTGACCAGGAAACTGAAGTTCTGCGAACAGAATGAATTAAACAAATTAACCTTATTGTTGAAATTATGAAACTCTTTGTGAATTCTCTCCATTATCTGGTGTTAGACAATAGGTTGCTCCAGCACTGAGGCAATGATTCTTATGCATCAACTTCATTGAGTTGGACACTAGACACTTTCACCATTGGTGCCACAGGGAAGACTGGGACTCAAAAGACGCGCAGCTTCCGTCTCGTGAAAAGGGCGGAAATGTGGATCTTTGCCGGCAAACATGAACGTCAGGCAGAGTACCTTTTCCCTACTCTGTTGGATACGTGTTTGCTGGCAAAGATCCGCATTTTTGTCCTTCTCACAAGACAGAAGCTGCGCGTCAGTTGAGTCCCGTACTTCCCTGTGGCGCTGACAGGTGCGTATTAATGCACATGAGAAAGCAGTCTATGTATGAATGGCCAATTTTTGCTCCCTAAGCAACCCCTCTATTGATTTGCAACTCTCTTATGGTCAGAGATCACGTGGAGGCCAGAGGAACACTACAAGAACATATTAATTATTATTATTATTAGTGCCAGCAGTGTACCTGGTGCTGTAAACCAATAGTTATACACAGGTTGCTACCTCCAGGGGACTTACAATCTAAAGACAAGGGGGGGGGGGAGACTAGGGAGTGGTGAATGTATATCTTAAGAAAGTTGTTATGGATATGTCCAACTGAGGGGAATTGGCTACTAATAGATCTAATTAGTTTTGTGGCCTCCTCCATATGGTAGCCTGCTTTGAGGAAAAACATCTTGCTTATTAAAGTGAAAAAAGGCAGCGTAGGAAAGCTAGGTAGATGCACCCTAGCCAACAAGCAGTTCTTTACTCTGGTAGTAGCTGTAGTTTTTGCGGATGGGTTTGTGGGTCAGGATTGGACTTTTAAGTCATTTCAGGATTCATAAATAAAGCACAGTAGAGATTTTCCTTGTATCAAGGGATTGCCAGAGAGAGAGAGAGAGAGAGACAATAGGCCATTGCTTAACACTGTGGCTGGGTTGAATTGTTTTGTTCTCATTTTAAAAAGAACTTAATGAAAGAAGCCACAGCATTAGCCCATTACAAGGACCAGGTTTGAACCTTTGACCTTCCAGTTACCTTTTCATAGTTCATCCAGCAGAGGTACAGGAGGAAAGGCTGACTACAGCCTTTAATTCAGCCACTAGGCTAACTCTGCATAGTGTCAGATAAGCTCAATAACTATTTGTAAGGTTGTCACACCAGCAGGAGCAGAGTATTTCGATAGCAAAGGGTTCATTCACACGAGATGCCAAGTTTTTTTGGTCATGTGAAAAAGTTAGGTTGCAGGATGCAGCAGGTGCAATCCACATTTAATCAAAAAATTATAACTCATAGACCAAGGTTTAAGATTTCCTTGATGCTCGCTTTTTGTGATTGTAAGCCCCATTGGAGTAGGGACTTGTCTATGACTGTTGATTGTACAGCGCAAGGTAAATTGCTTGCGCTATATAAATAATAAATAAATAATAGTGGGAAGGGATTACTCTGCCACATACATAACAAGTGCCCCACAAAGCACAAGGCAAAAACCAGTGGTGCAGCATCATGGGATTGCTAGCAGTGGCAATACACAGGGTGAAGTTTGCAACAGGGAAGCTGTGTGTGAAAAACAATTAGTGTGAAAAACAAAACAGTTATCACCCTCAGGAAATTAAACATGCAAGAGAAGAGATGTGTGAATGCAGCCTTAGTTTTGCAGCTATCATGCCTGGAGCCCTGGGTTCTAGTCTGCCCTGGACCCTTGTATCTCCTCTCTGTTAGCTTCTTTTTTAAAAATTGTAGCTCGGAGCAACTTTTCAAACCGCGCTCCAAAAATTCGGACTAGGTGAAAATGTGCGCGCTCACCGCATTCACACCAACCCGGAAGTGCGGGGTTCTTTAAATTGCACGATGCCGCCGCCGCAGCTGTGCGATTTAAACACACATCTGAATGAGCCCCTAGTCTTCCAGCTTTTAGTGTCAAGTGTCGGTGTGGACACAGGGAAGTGAGATTCATTATTTAACCCCCAAAGCACCTGTGCCACTCCTTCAGTCATAATCCCCCACGTTTACGGCAGAGTCTCCTTCCACAACTCCAGATTTTACAGCAACTGTCTGGGACTGCAGTTTAGCTGCTAAAATCCCTGTCCGATCCAGGACATCTTGCACAGTGCAGAACACTTAAGGAGTATAAAAGCAGAGCAGCAGGGAAAGGGTGCCGAACACACAGGAGCTCCTCAGGAAGGCCAGCCTGGAGCAAGCCAGACCATAGGGTAGAGGCAGCATTCCCTTCTGGGCCATCCAGCTGGGCAGTCTAGGCTACTTGAAAGTTTAGTAAGGGGTCAGGGCTGTTGCCATCCTCCACAGGCTTTAACTTTGTGGGGGACATGTCTCCCACAATAATTATGCCCATAGGCAGTCGATGAGGAGCGCCCTTCTCGAAGCCCCCTGGGTATCCCGGGGGGCGACTATGGAGAGGGTGTTCTCGGTGGCCGTGCCGAGGCTGTGGAACTCCCTCCCGGCAGAGGCCCGGTTGGCCCCGGACCTCTCCTCTTTTCGATGTCAATGCAAGACCTGGCTGTTCCGCCAGGCCTTTGGCGAGGGAAATGGGTGAGGGTGGGTTTTTATTTTTATGTGGGGTGGCAAGGGTGGGGTATTTCTTTCCTCCCTCCTCTTTTCCTGGGGGGTGATGTTTTCTCCCTTTTTTCTCGCCACTTCTCCCCCCTCCTCCTTTTTAGATGTTTTACGTTTGTGTTGGTTGTGTATTTTTTATGTATATTTTTATACATTGTGAGCCGCCCTGAGCTGCCTTTGGCAGGAGGAAAGGGATATCAAATGTTTTAATGAATAAATATGGGTCAACGCTATGTAAGGGGCAGGGCCAAATTAGGAGGAGGATGGGAAAACCTCTTCCTCCTCCACCCTGCCCTGGATCTTCAGGAGAAATAGGGGTTTCTCCCAGAGACGTTGCAGCTGGATTGGTAACTCTATGGGTCATAGTCATCTCAGGTGGGTACATGGGTGTCTGGTTTGGGAGTTGATGGTGGCCTATTGGTCCAAAAACTTTGGGAACCACTGGTCTAGTTGATTATGCTCATGTTCCATTTGACTTGATTATTGGTGACAGGCCATCTTGCTGGTGTTGATTAATGAACAGAAATTTTGCTTCTTTGTGCCCCTTAGGTCAAAATCTGGGACATTCCCAAGCATTTGCTAACAAAAAACATCACTGATGCACGGAAGGAGCTGCTGGGTCATGCGCGGAGGGTGGGGCTCATCGAATGGCACCCGACAGCCAATAACATTCTCTTCAGCACTGGCTATGATTACAAAGTGAGTCAGGGGGACTGAGATTAGAGACAGGACTATCCTTGTGCCCAAAACTCCTAGGAAGGAGGGAGGGAAATGTGGCCTTTCCCTTCCTACACAAGTGAGGCATACAAGCCACAGATTTTCTGGCCAAAAAATAATTATCCTCCACCCCTGCACTTCACCCCGCATTGCAAGTTCCAACCTGGGGCTTGTAGTGCAGGTCAGGGGGCTCCCCTGCCCTTACAGGCCCCACGTGGGAGCTGTGTGATCCAGCCTTAGCCCAGTACTGGCCCAAATCCCTTGGGTTTGTCTCGGAGTCCCCAGTGGTGGGAGGCCCCACCCTTCACAGAATGTGGTGATGTCATGGCACTTCATGGGGGCGTGGCCACATCAGCTATGGCATTTCCCCACCCCTTTTCTGACATGGCTGTGCCTGCCATGGAGCACCATAACATCACGGTGCTATATGTGAGGTGATGCTATGTCAGAAAAGGGGCAGGATAATGCCTTAGCCACTCCCCTTTTCTGACATAGACCCACCTTACAAAGTACCATGATGTCATGGTGTTCAGTGGGGGTGTGGTCATGGTTTTCTGCTGCCCCTTTTCTGATGTGGCTCATCCCCCAGTCCCATAACGTCACAGAATTCTGTGGCAGGGACATGGGCCACCTCAGACCCAAACTTAGGCTTGCAAAGAGCTCGGCTGCATTGCATTCAGATTGGGCTTGGGTCCAAATTTGGGGCCAGAGCTGTACAGGCAAGGTGGCAGGCCTCTTTTTCCCTCCCAATCAACTGATCCAAGGCCTTGTTATGCCTTGCCTGCACTGCACTGCAAATCCTGGGCTGGGACTCACAGAGTGTGTAGAGTCAGGGATCGGTTGCTCCTGCTTCCTGCTGATCAGCAGTTTGGTGAGCAGGACTGCCCTTCCCGCAGCGCAAGCCCCAGTTCTGGCTAGGGCTTGTACCTGTCTCTTATACACATCTAGATGTGTATAAGAGACAGGGACTGCCCTTCCCGCAGCGCAAGCCCCAGTTCTGGCTAGGGCTTGTACTGGGGATAGAAGATGACTCTGGAACAAGCAAGAGGGCTGGGGCTTACGACAAGGGCAGGCACGTCCAGCGACACTGAGTTGTTTGACCTTCTCAGGAGCTCAAAAAGCAGCCTTCCCAGAGGTGAGTGGATTCTCACAGCCCTGATTTCCCTTCCCCTCAATTACATAACAGTTCAGAGGATGGAATCTTTGCAGCCAATGGCATGAGGCTTCCCCCCTGACTTTGGCTTGTTGTTACTCTACTACAGTGCCTAGGAGACAGTGCATTCCAGTGCTCCCATCTGAACCTCTCCTGCATGATGTCAGCCATTTCCCACGTTTTTTCCTATCTCACTGTAAAGCTGAGGCAGAGGTGCTGAGCACTGGGTTTCTTTGTTTAAGATCATGGTCTGGAACCTCGACACCAAAGAGTCTGTGATCCAGGCTCCCGTGAAGACAATTGGCTTCCACACAGACGTGATCCTCTCCATGTCATTCAACACGGATGGGAGCCTGCTTGCCACTGCCTGCCGGGACAAGAGAATCCGGCTCCTTGACCCACGAGCAGGAACGGTCTTGCAGGTAGGCCGAGTTAGTATGATTCAGCCACAGGGAGTCCCACGTGGGAATGGTCTCTACCATGTTCCCCAGAGTTCCCTCCCTTTCCCATGCACAGGCAAAGAGAAGAACTTCTCTTTTTGCCTGACTCTGACCCTCCCTGTTTCAGCCACTGTCATGCTCTAGTTCCAGTGGGGGGTGGGGAAAGGCAGTGGCAGGATGAGGGAGGGGACCCCCAGAGTCAGAGTTCCCTTGCTTCCCTCCCCTCCCTCAATTTTCTGTTACTGCTCATGCTACTGCTACTCTCCCTCCCTCTCCTTCCTTTTTGCTGAGTAGAGCCTTGCTCAGGCCAGTTTTGAACCATCCTAGATCTATAGATGATGTCATCTCAAGCAGACATTTCACAGGCACAGTTTGGCTCAGTTTTCTGCTGCATTGACTTGTGTGCTAAAAGCCATTGTGCAGCCTTGTAACCCTTCCCACTTCCCCCACCAGCAGCAATAGGCCCTCGATAAGAACATTAGTGCCATACTGGGTCAGAACCCATGGTTCATCGAGCCCAGCATCCTGCCTCTGGCAGTGGCTAGCTACAGTAGCTTCTTCTAGCCAGTGCTTTCCAGTAATCCCACTTTGCCAGAACATCGCTTGCAGCATCTTTACGCTGTTTGCTGTAAGAGATTAGCCTCCGAGTGCTAATGAGCCTTGGCTTTGATTCAATCAATGCAAAGAGCAGTGCGTTTAATAATTAATACTCTTGAGATCACTTCTGCACAGCATGCTAACTCTCTGGGGAAATGGCAAGGAAGGCCCACATGCCCACGCGTCTCCCTGCCCCCTTTTCTAAGCAGCCTCTTTCCCACTTCCTACCACTCTGGCTGTTGTGCCTTCCCTACTCTTACCCCTGGCTCTGGCTTCCTGCCCACTGTCCTTGGATCTCTGCTAAAAGTTCACTTTACTTGTAGCTCCAACCGCTGATAGTCTCTCCCCAGGCTGGTGATGGAATGAATGGATCCCAGACATTAGAGAGCCTTCCCCGGGCTGGTTCCTTGCCAGAATATTTGCTTGTAGCTCCAACCTTCCATCTCTCCACTGGGTGCGCGTGTGCACGACGGCAAAAATCACAAAACATGGAATTTTGGCAAGATGCTAAAACAGTAACATGGCAAGTCATAGTGGGTAGGTAAAACGAAGTTGGTTGCTTGGTAATGGCAATAACTTCTATTTCAGATAGCTGGTTACTCGTCTCGGGCCACTTTTAGACGTGCGCGGGGCACTCACAGCATGAAATCCCACGTCGTGTAAAAATCCCACGGGTGGGGTATTTAGTCCGCGGTTTTAAAAGAATGCATGACCGGCTATAATAATGCACGCGAAGTCTTGTCTAAACCCCGCCTGCGGGATTTTTACACACAGTGGGATTTCGCGCCACGAGTGCCCCGCACACATCTAAAAGCAGCCCAAGACGAGTAACCAGCTATCTGAAATAGCAGTTATTGCCATTACCAAGCAACTGACTTTTACCTGCCCGTTATGGCTTGCCGCGTTACTGTTTTAGCATCTTACTAAAAAAGCATGTTTTGCCATTTTTGCCATTGTGCACACGCACAACCAGTGGATGAACGGAAGTAGACGGGGAAATGATAAATTGGTACCTCTGTAAATGGTACAAAATAAAAAATGCGTAATTTGGTCATGGAAAATGGCAATTCAGGTAACTCGCTGAGCATTAAAAAGGTACCATTTAAATCCTGATCCATCTGAGACTGGTTAGGTAGCACAATTTGGATGGGGAGAGCTGTTTTTGTGGGTACCCATTTCAGTTCTAGTTGGTGAAATGAGACCACAGGCTCCTCAGAGAAAGAACCAGACTTGGGAGGTCTTGGCTAAATTCGGGGCCCACACATGGTTCTTCATGAAAAAGAACTAGCAGCAACCCATGAAGCAGTCACTTTTGTGAATGGTCATATCCTCTGCTGGTTGCAGCCGCCTTGCTTTCTCACTCGGGCCACATGCTCACAGAATGCTTTTTCTGACAGCAGTTTGCCCTTGCTCTGCTTTTGGAGAGGGGTGTGTGTGTGTGTGTGTGTGTGTGAGAATCTCTGCTCTGCAGCATTTTTGGAGCTAGCTGCACAGCATGTAACTCTGCTTCTGCTGGGAGTTGCTTGCTAAGAAGCAGCATGCGGGGGAGAGTTTTCAACCCACCAAAACCAATCCCATGGTGCACCTGGGGAAGGACTTCAGGAAAAACCTTCTGCCCACCCCTGCTGTATTTGGTCAGCTCCTTTCCCCATTTGAAAGAGGCAGGGTTGGATAAACAAACCATTATGCTCATTACGCCACACACAGCATGGGGGCCCCAGTCTAGGGGATGCCCCATACTTGTGGTCAGTCAGCGTGTCTGCCGGCTGGTCTCCCTACGATTTGGGCACCTATCTTCCTTTGGCCTGTTGGAAACTACAGTCAAGTTGTCTTCAAATTTTGACAATAATTAACAAATTAAGGGTGATCCGAGTATAAACATGTGAACATATCTGTCCTGCAGAGGGCAGTGCTGTGCCTTCTAGAGAGAATTGGGGCAGGGTGGATTATGCCTTGAATCTAAGCAAAGAGGATTTTTATTTTCATGCTTAAGAAAATTTAGATGAGCTTCACTTGGGCAAGGAAAAGCAAGCCGCATTCCTCTGTGTGGCGTCCCATTTGGACATCCTAGTAACAGGCTGTGTCTTTTTTTTCAGGAAGCAAGCTACAAGACTCACAGAGTGAATAAAGTTTTGTTTCTAGGAAACATGAACAAGCTACTGTCCACTGGGACGTCAAGGTGGAACAACAGGCAAATTGCACTATGGGACCAGGTGAGTCAGACAGTGATCCTGTGCAGTTTTCTCCTGACAACTGTTTTAAATGCTCTCACCACACAGTAGGGTTAATTCCACATGAACAGCGCTTGCCCCTTCCCTAGATTATCAGCACCTTAACTATGCCCCCTTACTTTCAACACGCCATCATAGGGGCACAGCTGAGGAAGCGCTGTGATGGGCACGGTGAATGAGTTTGAGGGAGTGCTGCCTGCGAGGTGAACAGATGAGGGCACAGCTAAGAGGGTCTGAGGGAGCATGTCAGGTGGAGGGGTGAGGGCACTGCTAAGGGCTCTGAAGGAGCACTGTAAGGTAGATGGGTATAAGCACAGCTAAGGTGGTCTGAGGAGGCAACGTGAGGTGAATGGGAGGCCCACTCATTTACTGTGACCTCACAGTGCTCCCTTGTACTCCTTTCTCTGCTTTAAGTGCTTACATGCAACCTGTACTTATTCCCATCACTATAATAGCTGTGCCTCTCTTAATACCCAAACATTCTTGCATAGTCCGGGCTCATAGGTGACCTACTGAGCTAAAAACTCTTACAGTGCATGCAATATGGAAATGGATTGCTACGTATAGCCACCAGGAAAGTTCCCAGCACAGGGAGGCAGTGTTGCTTGACTATTGCTTATTACATAAATGTTCCAAGGTGGCTTTTAAATCCATGTCTAAGCCACCAAGTAGAAATGGCCATATTGGAAGAGGTGCTGAGCTGGGGGTGCACAGCAACGGTGCATAAATAAGGATTGGTATTTTTTATGTGGTGTTAAGTAATTAACTGTTCATTAGTCGATATTCACTTATTCAATACTTGCCCCTTCTTTAGCCATTATTCACTATTCAGTCATTTGGTTTTTGGTAATTTGGTTGGGGTTGAACTAAGTGAAGTCCAAACTAATGAAAATGAAACCCGGTCATTGTATTGAAACTGAAGTCCTCAAAGGGTGGAATCCAAATCCAAGTATTTATTAAAGGAATTAGTAGTCAGTCGGGGTTTGTGAATCCCAAAAGCACTGTTCCTGCAATCTCTTGTATTGGACCAGCTTCTGTCGGTGAGGAGTATACAAGCTTTCAAGCCACACAGTAGAGCCCTGTATGGGTTCAAAAATCAGGCACAAACTTAACTGCCTCAGGACAAGCCTGAGCCCAATCCTCATGCAACCAGGCTTTCTCTCACCTGGGCCCAGTGTAATGGGATAGCTTGCCCCCATGAAGCACTGTAATGTCAGGGGCAAGGGGAAATGCCTTAACCTGCCCCTTTCCTAATATCCCACCCCCCTGCCCATGACATCATGGTGCTCCATAGGGGAAGGGGGCGCATTATGAAAGGGCCAGTGCCCCGTCCTTTTCCCAACATGTTCCTCGCACCTGCAGGGTACCATGACACCACAAGTTCCATGGGAGTGGGGCCTAGGGTGGCCATCCCTCCCCTTTAAAAGAGGACTTATGAAAAATACATGTTGCAGGGCAGCATTGGTTTCAGTGCAGTCCTGCACCATGTATTTTTCATAAGTATCTTCTTGTAAAGGGGAAGTATGGGGCCTCTTGCCCCTGGGGAGCCCTACTTCGTCTGAGGGGCTTGGGCCAGAAGGGCCCCTGAACCCAAACCAAGCCTGACAAGATTCCTTGGGTCCCATTGGGATTGGTCTGGTATGCAGGGCTCTGCCACACATGGTCCTTGCTCAGGCATGTAACCAGTCAGAACTATAGACTGAGCAAAATGCAGGACAGGTATATATAGGAAAGCAATCAGCTGGGAGAGTGCTGTTAGGAAAAAAGCTATTAGCATATCAAACATTTAAACACACTTATTTGATTATTAATAATCAAACAATAAGCATAATAAAGGCAAGCTAGGATTATGTATTAATAATCAATCAATAGATATCATAAATGCAAGCAAGGACAGCTGCATAAGAGTAAACCAGGCAGGGAGCTGTAGGAACGGAGGTTCGCGGACAGAAGTCAGTCCAATAAAAGTTATCCTCTCAACTACTTTGTCTCCATCTCTTATATTTGGGACCACGGGCTCTCTCTAGATAAGCACCATTTGTCTCAAGCCTAGTCTAGAACCACCAACAGGAGAACTGGAGTGACATTTCTGAGTTCTGCTCCTATAAGCAGGCTGCCTGGTGCCCTGCACCCCAAGCCGACTGACCTTGAATCTCGGAGGTGTTGGCTTTCCGAAGCCCCTGCCCCTGATCAGTGCACCGACAGCTTCACTAAGCTAGGCTTGTGCCTCCTTTAGGGCATTCCCAGCAAGCCACTTGGGAGTTTACAGCAGCTCTTTCTGTTTTCTTTGATACCTTCAGGGGGATCTTTCTGTGCCTTTAATAGAGGAGGATCTGGATGGCTCCTCGGGTCTCCTGTTCCCTTTCTATGACTCAGATACTCACATGCTGTATGTGCTGGGCAAGGTAAGGGCTTCCTGTTTGAATAATCATCACCACTAAAGCATCTGATTGGACACAAAGGCTTCTTTCACACAGCATCCTTCCCTGTACAAACTTAGCTCTTGATTCTTAATCCGTGTTTGTCTCGTGCCATAACAATCACAGAACTGTAGGGCTGGAAGGGTTGTCAAAGGTCATCTAGTCCAGCCCCTTGTTTCAAGGCAGGATATCCTCTCCCTACAGTGCATCCACACTGCCAGTTCCCCAGTGTTTCCTAACGTTTCCCCTTCCCTGTGGTATTTCCCACAATGCAAAGGGCATGGAGGAATGCTCTTGTCCTATCTCTGCAGTCAGCACTCCAGAAGCAGCATGGGATGAAGAAGGAAATCCCTGCTCCAGGACACTCTGACTACACCTCTGGCCACTCATAGATAGGACGTAACATACCAGATGGGAGCTTGTTCTGAGTTAATTACAACACCGTTACTGTGAGTCAGATCTTTGCAAACAAACTCTTTGCATAGGATGCCAGAGAATGAGGGTTCACCAAGGAGTACAGGAAGTGGTAAGGATTCCACACAACGCTGGGAATGTGGGATTGTGCCACTACCCACTCTAAAATAGTGTTGTGTGAATGAGCTGTCGGTTGCACAGGTTCAAACTAAGGTAATGACCATGATTCCCGAGTTTGCAGCGCAGGGGACAGCCCCTTCTTTAATTTTGGCAGTTGCACTATCATCTAAGCACACACAGTTCCATTAAATCAGTGAATTACCTTCCTTTTGCTACTTGCAACGGCCTCTCTTTCCCCCTTTGCACAGAAAGCAGTTTATGGTGGCAAGTGAGGGCAAGAGAGTCAGGGCAAATAGCTTCAGCTATCATTGCTGAGCATGCTCAGGTCATGTCTGCTGCTGTCTTATTGGACAGAGAAGCAGAAGGCATAATAAGCAAGATGTGTGAGGGTTGGGGATGCAGTTGCAGCTGATATTAGCTAAAGCACTGATGGGAGGAAGAGGCTTCTACTATCGCTGCTGCACGCCTGCTGGCTCAGCATACTGGCCCAGTATGACACGTAGCAGCAGGGGCTTCAGTAAGAAGAGAAGGCAACAAGGCAGCTTAGCCAAGGGAAACTTCACTGATGGAAGAATCCTGAGCCTGGCCTCATACTGGGATAGCCTGTAGTCCACTTGGGCTTCTCAAGTTTGCCCAAGACTATTAGCCATTGAACCCTTAATCAAAGTAATATAATCCTTGGCTCCATACACAACTTTCAGCATTTCACGTGTGTCTAACTCTAAGCTCATGAAGGCAATGCTACTTCAAGGCCGACTCCTCTTAGAATTTTCCCCATACTATATCCTCAAAGCCGGACCAGGGTTTGATTAACGTTGGCTGGATCTGGCAGAGGGTGGCTGGCTATACCTCCCCTTTAAAAGAGGACACTGGAATCGATGCAGCCCTGTACCATGTATTTTTCATAAGCATCTTCTTTTAAAGGGGAGGATGGCCACCCTAGCCTGACACCAAAAAGATTTGCGGACACCTGGTTCTTGGGTTCCCTATACTGCTCCTCTATCCAGGCCATCCCAGCAGCTGCTGCCTGCTCCTCCTGCCACAGGTCTCCCAGCCAGGTCGAACTGTGGTTCCCAGAAACAGCTTCCCAGGAAGTCATTAGGGCCGTCTGGTTCACCACAGTGCATGCATTCTGTTTCCTGCCCTCCACTGATGGTGCCGTGCACAGTGCAGTGGGCCCTTTCTCCGTGTGGGCCTGGCCCCAAGGCCCCATTGGACCCAATGTAAATTTAGGTCTGCGCAGAGCGATACATATTTAGTTAGGACAACGCTATGTGTTTTCTAACTGTATTTAAAATAGGCAAGTCAACCACAAAATCAAGGAAGGAGGGTTTAGAGTTAAATATTCAGGGTGGGGGGAGGGGAAGCACCCCCCTTCTTACCTTGGAGTAAACAACTGCAGTAGAAACCACCTTCTCCAGATCTGCCTAATCTGGATCCTTATTCCGGACATGCCGATGCCTTCTGTCCCCCATACTCTCAAACACATGGCATTATAACAGTGGTACCTCCACACACACTGTTATCTCATCACCATTCTAAACTGCACAAAAAAGATGCTCTCCCCTCCCCCCATGGTGTCTGGCTACAGGGAGGTTGCAGAAAATGGCACCTGTACCTAAATGTTTTCTTCTCAGCGTCCTCTCATGTGAGTTCAGGGATGTTGTGATTTTTCCCCCTCCCTCATGTTGTCTGCAGGGTGATGGGAACATAAGGTACTACGAGCTAAGTGCAGTGAAGCCATACCTGAACTACCTAATGGAGTATCGTTCTGCTTTGCCTCAGAAAGGAATTGGTGAGTTTGCAGCAGCCATTTTGTGCTGATTTCCGAGTTTCACTAGGGGCATCATTTCCCCAGGGTTTAATGGGAGTGCAGGATTGGCTCACACTACCAGGAAGCGGATCTGATTCTCACCTCAGGCCAGTGTTTCGCCGTTGTAACTTTTCTTGCAGTCAACAGCTACTCGAGATTCACAGGGCTGCTAGTGAGATCTGAAGAGGGTCGAGCAACATCACGTTTTAAGCTGGGGAAGTAGGGTTTTTTTCCTTCATAAATAATAACAGAAATCAGTATTTAAGAGGTGCCATGGCCTGTTAATAGTACTGATAGGCATGGAAGTTGCATAATCGTTCTGACGTTATCTGGATTTCCTGCTTTGTGTGTTTTCATTGACGGTGGCCATTTTGAACAGCCGTGGAATGGATTTGGCCCACAGGCTGGAGGGTGGTATTGGACGTTATACCTGGGGCATGTTCAGGATTGCTCAAACGCACAGAGACTACCCAATAGCTGGTAAGCTAGGAGGATATGGAGGAGAGCTTACCAGGAGTGGCAGCGGTGGTAGTAGCAGATCCCTGGGAGCGGCATCCATGTCTGGGAAGGCAGTAGCTGGTTCTTGGTAGCAGGGATGCCAGTCACTGCTGCTTCCAACAACATGCTGCTCCAGTCGTTGGAGCTGCCCCCAAGGTCCAGGAAAGACCCTCCTGCTGCCTCCCCCACGCTTTGCCCGTAAGTGCTATTACCACACATAACAGCAGTTGCAGCTACATGCAAGTGCCTGGACCTCAAGGTATTCCAGGCCCCCATGGAGAGCCGGTGCATGGTGGACAGGTAACGCGAGACGGATGCAGGGGCACTCACTGGTAGAATTAAGTTCAGGAGGGGGCCAGGGGGCAAGAGAGCTGTTTTACTCCATCCTTTTCCATTGCGGACACATCCCTTTCTGAGCTCCGTGACGTCATGACACTCAAAAAGGATGTGTTTGTGTGACCATGTCAGAAAGGGGTTCCCCCTTTTCTGAGTGTTATGCTGTCATGGCACTAGGAAAGTGGGCAGGGCTTGGAAAGGGCAGGGCCAGGCGGGAGCCAGGGACTGCAATTGCCCCCCTTTCCGCCCCACTCCCGGCACCCCTGGACAGCTGTTGCCCTAGCTACACAATTCCAGTGTGAAACATGCATGGAACACAACGTCTTGACACCATCCAAAGGGGTACTGTAATACTGCAGCCTACTCTGAGTCACACTTGCTCAGCTGACTGGTTGCTTCAGTGGCAGCGTGTAGTTGCACACACCCTGAGCATGCAATAAGCTTGTGTCTGCAAACAGCAGATGCCAGTAGAGGTAGCTGGTTATTAGCAGATAATGGGGGACCAGCCCTACCCATTCTCTCCCAGCTGTGCCTGGTTGGTGTCCCACATAGGTGCAGTGCTGCCTGTCAGCACTGATAGTGCTATTGCTGACAAAATCATTGGTCAAATGTAGAGGGCATGTTTGACTAGTCTTCCTTTTCCTAGCCTCTGTTATAAAACTCTCAGTGCTGTTCCTCCTCCATTCACATTAGGTGTAAACAGACAGATGCGGAGGATGCCCACCCTTGGAGCTGCTCCGGGGGTGCAACCCTGCATCCACTCGCTTGCAGCCCCGCCTGGGTCCGCTTTAGATGGACCTGGCGCCTTCCCCAGCCCATGGTCTGCCTGGGCAACACACACGCCTCACCCCCGCACCATAGAGTTGTGGGCAATTGCCCGACACTCTAGGCTGCCACCTGCAACTCTGTAGCATTGCCTGGGGCAATGGCCAGCTGAAAGTGGAGCTGCAGCCTGGGTCCACCCATTCGATGGACAGCAGGGCCACTTTGAGCCGGTCCTCTAGGTTTGGCTGGTCTGCTGTGCCGGCAGTTCTGGGATGTTCCAGAGCACCGCTGGTGGGGCTGCCCCTCCGGTTGCACATCTGGCGGGGGTTCCTTTAGAAAGACAGGCCAACCCAGGGGGTGAAGCGGGCTGGTGTAGGCAGAACCGGGGCTGCTGCTGTATGTCTAATTCACCCATCGTCTGAACGTTCACAGCCTTGCAAACTTAGAACAAGCATGTTTCCCCCATTAGGTAAAGGAAGATGGAAAGTTGTTGGAAAAATTAAATTACCTATACAGGAAGCAGTGTCATCTAGTGGTTTAAACAAGAGACTGATATCAGGAAACCTGAGATCCACTGACTATTTGATCACTGACTCACTCTGGTTTTAGACAAACCATTTAGAACAGGAACGGAGAGTCTGTGGTCCGCGGTTGTTTGTTATTTGGCCCAGTTCCTGGCCCTGGCCCACGGCTCCAGTCCCCAGCCCCTTCAGCACCGAATAACTGAGCTCAGGGGAAGGGAGTGGAGATGGAAGCATGCCCTCAAGGATAAGTCCATGATTTGGACCCTTCCTTTCCTTCAACTGGCCTGAGCACTCATTAAGCACACCTTCCCCCAATTCCTCTCTGGCCCGTGGAACTTTTGCTATTTTTCAAAGTGGCCCAGGAGAAGGAAAATGTTCACCAATCTTGACTTGCCCTTTTCAGCCTGTCTAAGATCGTCTAGTTGAAACCTCAGCTCTGAGGCAGGATACCCTATACCTAGGAATCCACGTTCATTGCATTTTCCCCATTGGCCCAGCCCCTTGAAAACTGTCTTCCATTTTCTAAGTTCCCGACTAAAGGGGTGAGAGCGTAACTCCCCCACGGGGCTTGTGCCACCGCCCTGCTTACCTCTCCTGCCGCGCATCCTCTTTTGCTCTTAGGTATCATGCCGAAGAGAGGGCTGGACGTGTCTACCTGCGAGATCTTCCGATTCTACAAGCTGATTCCAGCCAAGAACCTGATTGAGCCAGTCTCTATGATTGTACCTCGGCGGGTAAGTAGATAAAGCCACCTCTCCGCTCACAACTGCTCTCTCTTGAAGTACGAGGTGGGTGTGCTGGGGAGGAACTGGACACATTACTCCCAGAGGTGGAGTCACTGGACACATACCCATTGACATCAACATTGCCGAGCAGTGCTGAGTTTCACCACCTTTCCCCGCAAGCACATGGAAAGGACACACACCCCCCACAAGGCTGCTGCCACTCCAGGCAGGCCCCACACTGCTCTTGTCGCAGTATTTGACTGTCCTGTTAAAATACATTGTCAGCAGCTCTGTATTCTAAAGAACTGACAAATATTGTAGTACAAGGAGGACTTGGGATTGGGGCCAGGGGACCTCAGGCTCAGGGCCGCCTTTCCCCATTTTGCTGTCCTAGGCAAAATATTAAAATGCTGCCTCCCTTGCTTCCTAAAGCCAAGGACCGCAGAGTGGGTGGGAGGAGGAAAGGAGTGTTTTCTTGTTCACTTCGACACTCTTGATTTACTGTTCTAGGCATCTGCCCAATCCGATGCTGGTCTTGCCTTATCACTTTATTCCAGTCCTGTTTGTGTTGGAGTCTGGGAAAACTAAGGCGGCAAACAGCCTTAGCTCATGCCTGTAGACTTGTTTCTGAATAAACCTAACATGGAAATTGCTGGCCCTAGACGTAGCTAGGTTGGAATAATCTCAGGTGCAAAAGATGGAAACTCAAGGAAAAGGGGAGGGTGTATGTGAACTCGGACAGGTGGCCAAATGATTGCAGAAATTGCCTCTTCTAGTTACAACCTGAGTGGGGAGTGCTGTGAGCTTAGGGTTGCCATATAAGCACATTTTAAGAGGACAGTTATGAGAAATACAGGTTACAGGGTTGCACTGGCTCTAATGCAGACCTGCAACTTGTATTTCTAATAAGTGTCCACTAAAAAGTTGTCTATGGGAACCCTATTTGAGCTAGCCAATAGGATGCCAGCACTCTGAGCTAGCCAATGGGGTGCTGGTGCTGATAGCAGCTCATATATATTCCAGGGCAACAAGGCCCCATGCTGTGCTTGCTGAAGAAGACCAGCCCACAACCCCTCAGGACGAGAAAAGCCCTCTCCCCCCTGATCGGTGTGTGTGGTATTTGGTTGAGGTTTCCTAAGATTGAGATGTTCAAAATTGATGGAATGGCATTCTGGGAAATTCATTTGCTTACAAAATCTGCAGGATTTGGTTGGTTTGCATCATTTTATCCTGCTTTCGGAATCTGGCTTTTCTGTGTGAAGAATTTGGGTTTCCTGACTGCAGAATTTGAACAAAAATAAAAATAAAATTACAGACTAAACAGGGCCCTGCTTGTGCTGTAACAGTGCAGCTGGGTTAGCACAATTGGCCATTTAAGGATAGTTTCCTCCAATGCTGACCACCTCCCACCCCCACATGGATCCAGTGGGGTTTTGGTGACACTCACATAATCACAGAGCTAGACAGGAGTCACCATCCCCTTCTAATTCTGAGCGTCTTAGCAGCCATGCTTCTCCAGACATTTCTATTCAGAGCAGTTACGTTACCATTCCCAAAGCATGAGATCCATCCTTGCTTATGGCTTGCTTTCAGTATTTGACTCTCTAGCCTTGCAAATTCTTTGTGCTTCTGACAGGTCGGGAGTCATCTCTCCTGTTGTTGAATTGCCATCATCGTTGTAGCAAAGGGCAGGAGAGCAGATTGTACATCTGGACTGGGCACTGTTCATGATCGATTCCGCAGGCTGAAACGAAAGCTGGTACTAGGGAACGCTCATGGCGAGGCTGGGAGTGAGTGAGAGGGGGTGGATCACCTCTACCCTCGCCATGAAGCTAGCGACTGTCTGAGACAGGGGGCAGGGCTAGATGGCCCATTGGTCTGAGCCAGCGTAGCAGTGACTGTACAAAATCCAGCCATTTTGGTTCTCTCATACTAATGAACGCCTCTCCCAGGCTACTGAAGCCACCAAGCTGCCAGCAGCTGCTGCTACAGTACTGACTCTGTGCTTCCCTGTGTGCTTGCAGTCTGAATCGTACCAGGAAGACATCTACCCGATGACTGCTGGAGCCCAGCCAGCGCTGACAGCACAGGAATGGCTGAGCGGGGTTAATAAAGGTCAGGCTTGTGGGGAGAGGCCAGAACCAGCTGTCTGGCATGGACACTGCAGATCAATTAGCTGTCAGACAGAGGGACAACTAAAAGAAGGCCAAAGAGCCTTACCCAGCCCTGAGGCTCCCTCTAGTCCCTCAGGACAACATTCCTTCTTCCTTCCCAGGGTGAGAGATAGAGAGAGAGAGAGATTAGATTAGATGATTTATTGTATATAGCAATCTGGTATTACAATATCAGCAAAATATAAATAAAATCCCAAAGGGCAAATAAAATACAATAGAAAACAAGAATATTTCCTAAATTCTCAAACATAGACAAACCAAAACTCTCCTACTGCCACAATATGAGAGAATACTGCAAAATATATTACATCTTCCCAGGCAGAAGAGATAAGTTAGGCAAATGACCCTATTATAGGGTTTTAGCTATAATAGGTGCAGCACGTGCAGCTGCACCAGCCCCACAAGCCTGGGGGCCCCCACATGCATGTAGAGTGTGCTGCATCTGCACACTGGAGTGGTGGGCCCCAGCAGGGGGCTCCGCCAGAGCCCATTCCCACCTAGCTCTGCCCCTCTAGCACCCAATGGGGTCCTCTGAACCCCATTGAGTGCTATTCACTTCCTGTAGAGCAGGAGTGGGGAACATTTGCCCTGCCAGGGGTCTGAGCCTCCTCCTCCCCCTCCCCCCCACCGGGCTCCACAGCCTGTACTGCAGGGGGCATGCCCACCTGTCCAGGAGTGCTGCGTTACTGTACGGCAGGCTACTGGGGTCCCGTGGAATGCAAGTGCCTGTGGGCTGGGGGGGTCCTCATCCCTGATGGTGGTGTCCATTGCATGAGAATGGTGCCCTCTCTCTCCCAGTACACGCGAACCCAGCCGAGAAGCAAACGGTGCTTGGAGGTGGGGTGAGGAGAAGGACAGAGAGCTTGGGTGTGACCAAGGAAAAGAGGTCATGAAAGCCCCACTCGCCCGTCCCAAGACTACCCTGGTTGCCCTTCAGCTGGCAAGTCTGTTAGTTACTGGGATAGAAACCAAAATAGGCCTCGGAAGGGGAAATAGGTGTGTATTTCTACCCACAAACCCATAAAGAGGATCCCTCTCTCTCTATATATATCTCCTCAAGGACTGAGCACCTCATATTATTAGATCCCTGACCTTTGTATGCACATGGCGTAGGCCATCTTGGATAAAGGACACTATTCCTGTGCTGTCCTGGACACTTGGCAACCCCAGTTTCCTCTCCTTCATGCCATAACCATGTTGCTGTCTGCAAATGAGCTACTGCAGGGATAGTTTTTTCTGGGCCTGACCCTGTGGCCTGTGTGCTATGGAGAGGGATATCATAGGGTGTCCCTGGAGCAGAACCAGCCTTAAGTAAGGCAGGGCCAGCAACCTGCCCTCGGGTCCAAGAGCCTCCCTAAGGAGTGGGAACAGTGCTGTGTTGTCCTGCTGTGGCACTGCCACCACTAAGGCTCCTCTCAGAGCCCTCCCCCCACTGCTCAGAGGACTGACCAGCAGTATTGGACGGGACAAACTCCTGGTGAGAGCCTTAGGAGTGGTGAAACAGCTGCCCCATGCTAAGACTGGGCCTGCTCTAGGGATTTGGTTGTAGACATTACCTATTGCCAATGGCTCAGCACCTTATCTTTTATAACTAGCCTTTGGGAAAACGTCTTTGCGTTTGGCTGCACGCCGAGGCCTGCTCTTGTACTAAAGTCAAGGAGCCGTGCCACCAATGGGGAAAACACAGTGAGCATGGGTCCCCCCTACAAAAGTGCATATTGTGTGTGTGTGTGCGCGCGCACGCTGAATACACCTTGCCTTGCCTTACAGGACCTGTTTTCATATCCCTACGACCTGGCTCCATAATCTTGAATTCCCTGCCACCATTTTCTGAGAGGAAGCCAAGCCTGAAAGCAACAGAACCAGAGCAGCACCAGGATAGGATAGAAAGGGTGGCCACAGAAGACAACCAGCGGCGAAGCAGACTCCAAGACAAGAGAAGCCAGAGGAGGCTGGAGGAGAACCTGCAGGACGACTGGCAAATGGGGCTGTCAAATGGCTTGGACAAGTTTGAATGTCCTCCACCCAAAACAGAAAATGAGGTATGACTAGAGGAGTTCAGCATAGGACTGGACTCCTATATGGGGGGCAGGGCACAGGGGACACGTTCCCCGCCCCCTAATTTTTGGAAGTCCTATCGAATCTCTGTCCAGCCTCCCACTCCTGTGCCCCCCCCCACACACACTATTGAGAGTTACTGGTTGCCTATGGAGTCCAGTACAGATTGCACAAGCAATCTGTCAGACAGTGTGGGCTGCCAGAGGTTATACTACCCACTTGTTGAGGGAGAAAATACACAGCCGGTCATTGGTCCTTTTCACACGAGACACCCTGCGCCCCCATGTCCACACAAATCTGCTGCGTGGGCATGGCGGGGGGGATGTGACCGCCGCAGCCGTTGGGTGGTGGGATGTGCGTGCGTTCTCCACCCACCCACGGAGCAACCGGCGACCATGGCAGTTGCTCCATGCGTGGAGATGGGTGGAAATGTGTGTGCGCCCGTGGAATGGCTGCACCCATACCATGGCGAACACACATCCCCCCCGCCGCAGCCCATTTGAAAAGGGCTATTATGTCCGTTTATGAATGGCTGCATGTTAGCTACTCAACTGCTCTGCGTTGATTGCCCATGTAAAACTTACAGCAGCCAATGAGGAGCAGGTCCTTGCCTGTTGCCACTGTTATCAGTGACTGCGGACAAGACACAGGAGAAGGAATGCTAGGGGGGCAGGCCTCACCTGGAGCTGAGCACCAGAGTGGCAGTAGGGAAGGTGTCACCACTTCCCTGATGTGGTGGTGGTGGTGGCGGCGGCAGCATTGGAGTTTTGGGGAGGGGGCGGGCCACCAGGAGCAATGCTCCTTCCCCTGCAGCTGCTGCCTGGAACCCGGTCACACCTCCACCACCGCTCCCAGTGTTTTATTTATTTATTTATTTCATTTATTTATTCCCAACATTTACATCCCGCCTCTCCTGCCTAAGCAGCTCGAGGCAGCTTACAAAAATTAAAATATTTAAAAGTATATGTAAAATATATAAAATACATAAAAGGGAGGCATAAAAGAAAATAAAAACCCCATCCTCCCCACCCCTTCACCCACCTCCCTCACCAAAGGCCTGGTCTTGCACTGTCGCTGAAATGAGGCAAGGTCCTGGAAGGGAGCGCCACAGCCTGGATGCCGCCACCGAGAACGCCCTCTCCATCGTTGCCCCCTGCGTCAGCCATTGGATACCAAGAAGGGCGCAGTTTTCACTGCTCCTGGGCTCAGCTTTTTATTTATTTATTTATTTATTTATTTATATTAAAATTTATATCCCGCCCCCTCCCATCAACAGATGGCTCAGGGCAGCTCACAACAACTACATTTGAAGATAAAAACAGTAAATACAATAAAAACAGACAAAAAGGGAAAATCAATTAAACAAGATAAAAACAATCACCCTAACCTCCTCTCCTTTCCCACCCTACTCACTCCCTTCCCCGAAGGCCTGGATGAACAGCCAGGTCTTACAGGCCCGGCAGAAGGCCAGCAGACTCTGGGCCAGTCGAGCTTCCTCTGGGAGGGAGTTCCACAGCTGCAGTGCGGCCACTGAGAACGCTCGCTCCATTGTGCCCACCCACCCACCCCCGGCTAACCTGGGGGTCCTCCAAGAAGGCGCCCCGGCGGACCGCAAGGATCACCCCAGGACCCGAAAAATGAGGCGGTCTTTCAGATAGGAGGGGCCCAGGCCGTGTAGGGCTTTAAAGGTTAAAAACCAGCACCTTGAATCGGGCTTGGAACACTATAGGCAACCAGTGCAGAGCTCGGAGCACTGGTGTTATGTGCTTCCTATCAAGTCCCTGTCAGAAGACGGGCTGCTGCATTCTGCACTAGTAGCAACTTCCGAACCGTCACCAGGGGCAGTCCCACGTAGAGCGCATTGCAGTAATCCAACAGGACTCCCAAGCTCTGGACCTGGGGGCCAGCCGGGGGGGGTGGGTGGGGGGTGGACCCCCTCAACGAGGGGAGCCATCACGCCCGACCCACTAACATCACCTCCATCTTATTGGGATTCAGCCTCAGTCTGCTGTGCCTCATCCAGTCAGCCACTGCCTCCAGGCACTGGGAAAGCACCAAGACTGCAAGGCCTGGGTCAGTTGAAAACGAGAGGTAAAGCTGGGTGTCTTCAGCATATTGGTGGCAACACACACCAAACCGTCTCACAACCTCCCCCAGGGGTTGCATATAGATGTTAAACAATAATGGAGACAAGATAGAATGTTGCAGTACGCCGCAAGATTGGTCCCAGGGGCTAGATGTTTCAGCCCCCAACAGCACCCACTGGCTCCTTCCTGAGAGGAACGAGCAAAACCATCCAAGGACCATCCCGTCCCCCCCCCCCCCCCACGGACTGCAGTCGTCTCAGCGATAACCTGTGGTCCACTGTATCAAAAGCAACCGAGAGATCTAACAGGACAAGTAGTGCTGAACGCTCTAAATCCATCTCTTGGCGGAGGTCGCAGGGAAGGCCTGTTCCCCGCCTCCTTTTGGGTAGCCACCTCCTATGCCATCAGTTACCTGACAGGATGAGGCCACACAAGATGTTAACCCACATTGGACACCCTTACCCTACATTAGCCTGCAATTTAGCTGACCATCAGGCCAGCGCCGCCAGATGTTTGCCCACTTCTGCCCCAGGGTGGGCATCAGGCTGCTATGTGATGTGTCCATCGGAGAAGGCAAGTGACGCATCATGGGCTACTGTTGCCCCACCCAGGCCAACGTGGGGGTAACACGCCACCTCCTGTGTGGTCGGCCTGTGCAGCCTGGCAGTGAAGTGAGTTCTGAGGATCAGGCCCAGAGGAGTGTGCGCTCCCCGCCTGACAAACAGCTGATCGGGGAGGGGAGGGCTTGGAGGAAGGAGGCCTCGATCAGCTGTTTGGGTAGGGAGAGCACCTGTGCTCTTCTGGGACCCCCTCCCCCATCAGCTGTTTGGCGGGTGAGGAGAGCACACACCCCCAATTGGGTCTCCCTCCCCCCTGCTGTCTAGCAGCAGCAGCAGACCCAGTCCTACAGCGCAGCAGGAGTCCAGCCCCGTGTGGCCAGCTCCATGACATGGAGGGCCAGGTGAGGGCTATGGGGGGGGGGGGGTGCTGCTCATTTGGACTGCCCTCCCCACCAGTCCAAAGCATGGCGGCTGCGTTCTCCCTCCCTGGGGTGGGCCAGGGATCTGGCCAGCCCAGTCTTGTGTGGTTTTACCCATGCATGCCACAACCACCAGTGTGAAAAATCCATCCCATGTTTCTGGGTGGCCAGAGGGGTATGTGCAGTTCCCTGAGCTGCTTGGGGAACTGTGATGGGGTTAGGGGTCTTTCTGCTGTCCCCCCTCCTGACCAGCCATGACTCAGTTGCCCCACTTACAGTCTCCACTGGCCACAGCTCTCTCCAGAACTGTCCCAGTCTGCAAAGGAGGGACTATCCTGCCACCCATGTCCCTGAAGGTTTCCAGTCACAGAAATTGTATTAAGGTTTGCCCAAGTATCCTAACCTGGGCTATCCTCTCATCTGTATTACCCAATTTCTTTATCACACAAGCACACCAATGCTTGGTTAAAATAATTTGTATTTATACATTCAGATTAATTACAAGACAAAATTGATTCACGAGTGCAAGTCTAACAAAAGGATTTAATAAATTACGCAATGCTAGATTCACTAGAAAATCTCTTACCCTACTCAAAAGTCCATGTTACATAGCTAGATGTCTATAGCTGGGCCATCTTCTTGATCTCCTTTGATGCTTCTCAGTCCATGTCTCAGCTGATTCTCTTCCAATGGGTGTGTTTCTTTTGGCTTCCCTTTGTCTTCTTAAATGCTTTCTAGATGGTTCTCCCAGAAGGCTCTCCCTTTTTCTGTTGCTGGGCCATTCACTCAGTCTCTGGAAGCTACTGGTATACTCAAGTACCCTCCACTAACACTTAGCTACATTACAGTCATCTTCCCTACCTTTCCCAAAACCTGCCCAGCTTGTTTTGGGCTCACATTTTATTTTTTACTTTCCAAACTTAACTTTTCTTTATATTGTCCCTACATAGGACTCAACATTTTTAGACACCTCCAACACCACCAAACTTGACATGTTTTACATAATGATTTCAGGAGGACAACTGTAGTGGACATTCACATGAAAACCATGATACATGGGTGTTACATAATACTGTTTTCATAAACCCTGTTACAGGCACCAGGTGTGTTGGGGGTGGGGGGGGGAGGCTGCACATGCATGAACTTCAAGGGAGCTAAGCTAGCAAGGGTGTGGGTGTGGGTGTATTTGTGCTTGGCATGCATGTATGCACACACACACACAGAGTAAGAAAGATACCCTGCACAATCTAAACAATCACCACAGGCAAAGGGAAGGAGAAAGGAAGCCTTGTCTCCATGTCCTGGTTGGGAAGGGAGTCGGCCACTTGTTCACAGACCATGAAATGGAACTTGACCAATGAGCTAAGAGGAACATGGCAGAAGGAAGAGGACAGACAACAGAAGGCACCAATACAGTAGAGTTCTGCAAGTTCCGACACTCAGAACGCTGGACCTCCACTGTATCCTCCGTTAATTGGAAATGGAGGGGGGGGGGGATTCTGAAACATCTGGGGTTGTGAGGTCTGTATTTTCCAGAGGCATTCTGTCCTCTGCCTGCTTGTTTAGCTCACACCACTCACTGTAGGTCCCTCCCCCTCACCAGGGTGGTGGTACTTTTCTCTCTGCAGCAGCAGCAGCGGTATCCTCTGCTGAGGGTGGGGAAGACACTCACAGCAGCCCCAGATGCTACTGCAGAGAGACAGGTACCACCACCCTGGTGAGGCGGAGAGACCTACAGTGAGTGGTGTGTGCTAAACAAGCAGGCAGAGGACAGAATGCCTCTGGAAAACACAGGCCTCACAACCCCAGATGGGAAGAGATCCCTACAATCCCAGACACCCACAAGCCTGGCTGTTTTGGGTGTTCCATCAAGTGCCCAGAATTGCTCGTCTGCCATGTTTTTCTGTTCATTGCTTTCTTTTTTGTGTGTGTGTGTGTGTGTGTGTGTGTGTGTGATAAAGAAGTAGAAGCCTGATTTTGCATGGCTGGTGACTGGTACCCAGCCTTGGTCGAATGAATGACAGCAATCCCAGCAGCACATCTCTCCTCTTCTGCACAATGCTATCTAGAATCTGCTGATGCTGGGAACGGGCATGCGACAAGCCAGCCTTTGCAGGGGCAGTACCAAACAAAAGCGCTTTCTTTCCCAGCTCTTGCAGATGTTTTACCGGCAGCAGGAAGAAATCCGGAGACTCCGCGACCTGGTAAACCAGAGGGATGTGCAGATCAAACAGCTGGAGCTGGCAATCAAGAACATTCAGGCAGACTCGGGCAGGTACTGAGGGACTCTTGTGCTGCAGCCAGGGGAAGGCAGCCTGGCCACAGAATAACTGCAGCCATCTCATGGCACTGACTGTTCAGAGAGTTTTTACTGGAAAATAAGGGACGTTTGATTCACTGGAAAATACCACTGGTCCTCGGTGCCTGGATTGGGAGGCGCCGGGCAGGCTTCTCACAGAGGCTGTTCACCAGGTCTCTGATTTATCAGATACTCCTTGTTTAAAGGTGCTCCCACATCTGAAGAGGCATCAGACTCCTGGCCCCAGCAGCCACCTCTGTGCCTAGCATCCCATTTGAGGAGCAGGTGGCCTCCCCAGCTCCTAGCGAGGCAGCTGCTTGGATTCTGCTATGCTTCCCAGCTGAGCGTTGGGATTGGAAGGCCAGCTGTGAAAAGGCTACTGCTTGGGGCGCAGACCTCTGAGGTGGCCCAGCGTTTTCCCAACCCCATTGCAGAGCTGGGTGGGCCCACGTTTCTGCCTGTAGCTGGCTTAGAAAGGAGCTTGAGGGGATAATGGGTTCGATGAGCCTTAGGGCTATTGATGGGCTCCCTGCTGTGGTCACTGCTGGGACAGCTGAGATTCCTCTGGCCAAGGGGGTGTCTTGGAGCCAACAGCCCCCTTTCCTTGCAAAGACTACAAGGGTTACCAGACGTAATGCTAAATTAGTGGAAATTCATCATGCAATGAAATCGCCATCATCCAGTGCTGGTTTTACAGAAGTTTTACATGGCTGGTTTTACAGAAGTTTGTTGCTGCTGTTTTCCACGGCTGCTCGATAGCCCCCTCCCCTTAGCTGTTGGCCAGAAGCTATCCCTTGATTCAAGGGCTCTCTAGGCTCTCTCAGGTGACCAACCTGGGGCACTGGGTTTCTCTCCCCATAACAGGTAAGTAACATATGCAGGTGGCAGCTAAGTGCAGTGGGTGACCCTGCTTTCTAGGATTACACAGCCCATATTAAGCATGTGACCAACAGAGATGTAGCAGGCACGTGTGTGCATTAACACCCGTTGTGTGCTGTGGGGAGGCTGCAAATTGTATGCTGGGGCTCAAGGCCTGTGGGAAAGTATGTCGTGCTGATTAGAAAAACCCCTTCTGGAGCAGGAGGCTAGCCCTGTGGGGCGAGGCCCTGCTCTCTCCCTCCTGCTACCTTGCGGTGGAGTCAGTGCTGTCTTCTCTTCTCAGGCTGTGTGCTACAAAATGAGAAGGACTGTAGTTCTGATCCATGCTGCTTCTGCTGCCAAATGCCTTTGGCTTGTGCCCGGGATTCATCCCTGCCTTAGACCAATCAATAGTTGAGACTGCCCGTCTCCGCAGTACGTGTCTTGCTGTTTTTTCATTTGCCTCATGCTCACCCTGTCCAGAGTCAAGTTCACACTGATGTGCCCCCTCTCTTCCGAGCGAGGTGCCAATGACATGGATTGCCCTATCTAGGCAGAGCACAGCCACAAAGCCACACTAACCGGAATGTAAAACAGGGGAGGGGGGCAGGTTGTAGAACTGGCCCCAACACTTTCCTCCTTCCATTAAATAGGCTCACAGCCTTGGGCTTTCTGTAGTTCTTCCTCCCCACAACTGCATTGCCAAATTCTGCTGCCTTTCCTTCTCAGGGGTATAGCTAGGTTGGAATAGATCCAGGTGTGGAGGATGGAATGAGGCCTTTTCTACACCCACCCTTGGCGACCCAGGCTTTCCCAGGTGGGGAAAGAGTCCCCCATTGTCAGCCCCGATGGTAGCAGGGATGCAGCACCAGCTGCGCAGTGTGTATTGTGGGCCCCTTCAGGCTCATGGGCCCTGCTGTGGCTGCTGCACTAGTTCTAGCCACACCTGTTTGATTTCTCTTGCATTTGTCCCTTCCCTCCATTTCCAGTGGCCTGGCTGGCTCCTGTTTGGCTGCTTTGACACCTACTTACTCCCGTCTCCTCTTCGACACCCACCTGCCCCCCACGGCTCTATGCAAAACGTTGCCACTCCAATAATTTTCCTTGCCCAAATGTGGGCTGACAACCCCAGATGCTTGAAAACAATGGCTGTTTTAAAACAACCAGACTAGACCGCTCTGAACTCATTCTTACCTGATTTGTTGGAATGACATCATCATCATCATAAGCGTTGGGTTTCTGGGGCTAGACGACCACTGTTGTGACATAGGGTATTCCATTGCCAGTTGTCTATCCTCCGACTGGCAGACTGTATGGATCCTGTTGCCCCGGCATTTAAATTGAGCGTGCTCTTAAATGGAGTTTAAATTGCCCCGGATTTTAAATTGGGCATGTTCTTTTCTTAAACAGAGATTTTCATGCTCGAAACTTAGGAAATAGGTTCCATAGGACTAGATTTCCATTGAGACAGTGGCTAGAGGAGGTACAGTCAAGTAGCCACTGCAGTGTAGGGACAGAACGTTCTACCTATAGATAGTAAAAATGACTTGTGTAACATTCTTTATTTAGAATGTTCTGATAAAAACTTGAAAAAGGTGTTTTACAAAAAATTTCTAAGATGCAGAAGGAAGCCAGAAGCATCACAATTTTTAACTTTCCAAAATCACCTTCAGAAGGACATTAAAAAAGCCCCTAGAATGTTCTAAATGTATCATTTTAAAAAGTCTGAGTCAGCCCCATCCCTTCTAAATTTGAGGTATTTAAAAACGATCAGTTTTGGGCTTCTGCCCAATTGTTTCTGGGCTCTGAGGTTACAGCGCAGTTCTGTTTTTAAGCTCTTCTCCACAGCCACCAGGGAAAGTAAGTTATTTTTAAAGTGTGACAGTGGGCATTTTTAGACACACGTTAAAGTTCCGGATGTTTCAGTCTTCTAGGTTTTTACAAGTCCACAAGTAGGTTCCGGATTCATTTTTCACACACACACTGCCCTGAGGCAGTTGCTGGATGCATTCTTCACACAAACGCTGCCCTGAGGCAGCCTAAAGTAGCCGCAGCTGTAGATGTGACAGGCTGCCATGGAAACCAAGTGACCACAGCTGCCTGGAGCAAAGCAGTTTACCAGGAAAACATTTTACACACAAACGTTCTGGGAGAAGTTTCATGCAGAAGTTAAGGTATTTAAGATCTGGGTGAGTGATTTAGACACACAAAGTTCTGGATGTTACAGCAAACATCCAGGAGAAATGTGTATCTAAAAACACCCAATCCCTGTTTCGGTGTTGAATCCCACCTTCCCTCTTTAAGGGGGGGGCGGGGAGGGAGACTGGTATTCAAGCCTCAGCCACCTATTTCCTGGTTACCTCCCAGGAAAAGCATTTGAAGACGATGGGGAGATGATGGAATGACAAGAAACTAAGTGGAATGAGAAGAGAGCCTCTGTTCCTCTTTAGGCACTGGGAATGTTGGAAAGGGTGTAAGGGGGTACACTTATTGACCAAGGGAGCAGGACTTGACCCTCTTTAGCTGCTGGAAATGGTGGGAGGTATAGCCTCACCTAAAGCCAGGAGAGGATGCCTAAAAACCTGGAGAGTCTGGGTGAAACAATAGGGTAGCAATCTTCACTTTGTGGAATTAGCAACCCTTGATCTATCAAGCTTTACATGTGGAACACTGGCCACCTCTGGTGGTGGGATGATTTTAGGGCAGAAGGTTCTACTGCTTTACAGAGTTAACAGCAAAAGTTCCTTTAGCCCAGAGGGCAGATGCTCTCATTACAAGTGTAGGCTCAAAAAGGACCCCCAGTTTAATCCTTTCCCCCCCATCTGCTCCAGCTAGGAATGACAGGTTATATAAACACATAAATGACCATCTCATCAGGTTATAATCAAAACCAGAGCTGCTTACATTTTTAATGATGTGCTTTTCACCAAAATAAACAGAGATTGCTGTTTTGTTTTTTTGTTTTTTAAAATCAGCTTACAAACCAGGTAGTCACCCCCACCCCCAGCAGCTCCTTAAAAAAAACAACTTGAGTTTGTTTTTGGAGAGTGGAATTGTCAGGTTTTCCAACTAGTAACAATTCACAACATCAACAAGCAACTCTTCCTGACAAATTCAGTATAATTCCTCCTCATGGAACAAGAGAGTTTTAATTTTTTTTTCTTGTTTACATTCAGAATAAATTATTTACATTATGTCAGCTAAGGGAAAGGGAAGATAATTTTACACGACATTTGTAAACTCTTTTTGATTGTATTTTTTGTTTATGCAGATGACCCAAAGTTGGTCAGCAGACACTTCTTAGCCAATGGACTTGTTGATCTCACTGTTTACTTGAAAATAGTTGCATTTCTTGTTTACTGGCAACCTTTGGGAGAACAAAGACTATCGAATCCGCACTTGAAACCAATCTTTTGGGATAATACCTCTGTATCCATGTATTACTTGCAGATGTCTTTTATTCTATAGCTGGACCTGACTCATCAATGTTTAACAGAAAGAAGCGTGACAGCAAAAATTGGTTTATGCTTTATTAAATTGTGCCTAAATAGTTGAATGAATGAGGATTTTGACATTTTTTCTTAACATTCCTTGTATCTTTGTAAAAAAAAAAATAATAATTTGAAAAAAGTTCTAGCAGAATTGTGCAATGTAAAGCAATGTAACTACAGAATTTACTTATCTGGCTAGGAGTTTACTTTTTATATATATATATAAACAGAGGGTTGTGGATTTTTTTTAAAAAAATGTTTAATTTACTTGAAGAAAAATCAGACCAAGAGGACCAAAGCTCTGATCCTCAAGGTGCCGTGCTGGTCAGCTCATCTCCATCACACAACCTTTTCACCTGCCCCAGAGGACTGTGTTGTGGCCATTTCATTTCAATCCCCTCTATTATATTGCTGTGTTATAGCCTATTTCTAGCAAATATTTAAACATGAAAATGAATATCCTCTCCTGTACTGTGCATGTGCCAGTCATTTGTCTTTGAATCATTTTGCTATTTTGGGTATTGACATTTTGACGCCAACTTTAGAATACAGAATATTCCAGGGTCTAACTTCTCTAAGTACAGCTTCTTCCAGCTAACAAGTAATAAACTCAAATAATGTATCTAGGTGTATCAGGCCCAGACAATTTTCCTCCTCTGTGGACAAGATAGAAGAGGCTTTCTGACGTGCATAAAAGCGCTTGATTTGCTTCCGGGAGAAACTACAAGGGGCAAATCAGATGTGGCTTTTGTCACGTGGGAAAACAGCTGTGTGGCTTTGGCAGCAAATGCAAAGCCTGAAAATCCAGCTTTCCATCCCCCCACAATTGCCACCAAAGCTGCACGGCTTTGTTTTCCCACATAAAAGCCACTCCTGATTTGCCTCCTGAAGGCAAATCGGGAATGTTTATGCACATCGGAAACTATCACCCAGATGTCTAGCACAGGAAACAAAGTAATTCAGATAGTATCTTTTTCTGGGACTGCTTCTGTTGGGTGAGGGTATGAATGTTTTGGGGGTACATACACGGCACAAGAGAAACTTCTAGCAAAAGAAAAAACACAATAAAAAATAAAAAGAGTGTCTGTCTGTCTGTGGGTGTCTCTACACACAACACTTGCCACTGTCCCAGCTTCCCAACGTGGGGGAAAGCATTAAGTTTGGCCAGGATCAGCCCACAGAGGGAACATGGATTTGCTAAAGTTTCTTTTCAAAACAAATTAGTCGCTTTTCTGCAAATCCATGGGGCAGCTGAAAACATTCCACAGAATCAAGATCTTCTCAGCCAGCCGCAGTGGGGGCTTCAGAATTAGACAGTTTCACCTGTCCTGGAGTCCAAAGCAGCCTCATCAATTTCACCAGTGAAAGTTTGCCTCGCAGCCCCAAGCTTTGTCAGTTTCACCAGGTAGGGTTTATTTTGCAGCTGAGAAGAGCTCTGTCCAACAGTTTGCCCCAGAAGATGCTCGGTCTGGTCACAATCTAGAGAAGCCCTCACCATTGCTGCACCGATGTCTTCAGTGCTGGGCTGAGTGACCCCACCTGGTGTTTTGCCTCTTACCCAGGCTCACTGTTCCTAGAGTGGTTCTCCCTCCTGTTCTGCAGTTGAAACAGCAGGGCTATGTGTTGTTCTGTGTCTGGCCTGGGGCCTGACTTTTGCCTCCTGGTGGCACCAGCAGGCAACTACTCCACAAAAACCTCCTGAGGGTTTAATGAGGGCGTCTAGTAAAACTTGTGTGTGGCACTTTAGCTCCTAGGGCTCTTGCAGCAAGCTCAGCCTGACCTGATGGCAGGCGAGTTTCCAAACCCCAGAGGTTCATGTACTGGAAGGGAATCAAAAGGGGCAGTGAAGGATTAATGCACCCCTTCCAATGGAATTTTAAGGGAACAGGAATAAACAAATGCAACCTTCCCCCTTCCAAGGAGATCTGTTGGGTACTGGATAAACTGCACTGAAAAATAGCTCCCAGATGCAAAGCCCTTCTGTGCACCCTGCTGCCATCTATTTGGGAGTCGAGGAGGGTGCTAAAGCAGGTTCAGGAGTGACGTGCTTTATCTTATTCCTGCCTCCCAGATTTTAACCTGAAGAGGCCTTAAATTTCCTTAAAGATTCCCCACCTGTGTGCGAACAAGGGGGGTGAGGGATGAGATTGGATGGAGATCTGGGTTCGTTACAGGCACAGATGTGTGTCACATGGCTATAACTTCAGACTGAACAGGTTTAATTTACTACAGGGGCACCTACTTTAAAAAAAAAAAAAAAAGGTAAACACACAACTGGAGCTTAACAAATAATAACAGGTTTATTTCATTCAAGTTCTTAAAAATACTTTTTTTCTGTAGTTGCTGCATAAAACATCCTAATGTAAAAAATATCCAACGGTTTTAAAAAAGGGGAGAAAAGCAAAGCATGAGAAACAGACCCCAAAATGTTAGCATTTTATTTACAAAGTTTTGTTGTACAGAAAGTAAAAATGCTGTTGGGCCGCCTGTAGTCACTGGCAACCAGGGCTGACCCATTGCTATGGCAACAGGTGGACACAAAGGCCTAAGGGACACCCCCCTCCCCCCGCAAAGACGGTAAGGGAAGCACTGACCTGGTCGGTGGGTGGTTTTGTATTTCTGTAGCTCCCCATTTGGGAGGGATCCAGTGAGGACTGGCTGTGGGGTGTGTGGAATGTCACAGGAATAAACAATTCTTTGGCTCTTTGGGTACCCAGGGGCTTGTTACACAGCTACCAAAGGCGTCGCATGTGCTCCTCATTCACAGATCTGTGGGGCGGCCCAATCAATACTCAACAGTTCTTTGAGGGTATCTGGGGCTTTAGTCTTCTTCTTCCTCCCCTTCATCATCTGCTTCCCTCTTTCTCTTCTCGCCTTTTCCACTCTCCTCCTCGTCTGCAGAAGCATGGGAAGAAAACCAGGAGGTAAGGCCCATTCAGCAAACCGTGTTTGTTTAGCATCAGCACAATAAAATGCTATTGCTTTCAATGCAGCCAAGCTCATTCACAGACGAGGACACCACAGACTGACACCTGTGCCAGTTAGTGTAAGAAAAGATTTCTGATTGTGCTCCACCCCCACCCCACAAATAATACCCTTTTGTGGGTTGCCCTGCATCAAAGCCCCATAAAGTGGAGTCTTTTCTCTAGTCAACTGCCCTGCATTTAATAGTGGCACAGTGGAGCCCTGTTTGCAGTACTGCTTACAGCGATATTTGGGTCATGATCCACAAACTGCTTACTCTGCACTAAGTGGTTGTGGATCACAGCCTTGGGCTTTAAGTCACCAACAACCCATCAACCCCAGACTGACCTAACTATTCTAAACCAGTTTCCACAGCTGCTTTGTTGTCTGTAACCATCGTGCAAGCACTAGCCACACTTGCACGGTGTCAAGTGACATCCTCAGCTTTGAAAAAGGGCAAACGAGGGCTCAGGTTTGGTCATGCTGCTACAGGAAACACAAAGCCACCAGCCAGCTCTGGGCAGTGGGGAGCAAAGAGAGGCCACACTAAGAGCATGGCTGGAAATGTTCTACAGCTGCTGTAGAAGCAGAGAGGGAACCAGCCTCTCCACCAGGCTGGGTCTGGTTGCTAGCTTGTGAGGACAGAATCAGGGCAGTTATGCTCTGCAACAGCAGACACCGCTCCCCATCCTCCCATCTATCTAGGGAGAGCATTCTGACCTCCATGACATCACATAGATACCAAGCTACAGGAAAGCCAGGGGAGTCTCCCTGAAGCTAGGAATCTACCAGTTCCAAATTACTGAGCTGATTTGTAACACTGAACCCACCTTCATCCTCCTCGTCCTCATCCTCGTCCTCATCCACTTCTCCATCATGTCCAAACGATTCCTCCTAGAGAAAATGAATGTGTACCGACAACATGAGCGAACAGCCCCTTCTGGTTTCATTACTACCATTAGCACAGGGAAGGGTCCCTTATTACTGGCCAGCCCTTACTATCCCCAATTGGACCTTGCTAAGGGCCCAGGGGTTCCTTATGCTGCAGTGCAGGGAAGTTGCTGCTTCGGACGCTGCACTGGCCTCCAAGAGCTTTCCAGACACAATTCAAGGTGCTGGCTTTGACCTACAAACCCCTTAATGGCTTGGGCCCAACTTATCTGAATGACCACCTCCTCCCCTGTTCCATCATGATCCTTAAGTTCAACAGAGAACAGCCTCCTGCTAATTCCATCATAGCACCACGTGCGTACAGCTACGTCCTGCAGCGAGGCACTCAGTATTTGCCACCTCACAGCTCTGAAACTGCCTTCCCCTTGAAAATTTGCTGAAGTTCAAGACTAAGCATCTTTTGGAGGCAGCAAGACATTCCTTTTTGGCATTTGGTGGTGGGGAGAAGAGGGCATGGTTACATATATATTGCATTATGGTTTGGTTTAGTAACCCACCTTGAGCCCTTGGGATAGTAAGTCCAAATACATACATACATTATTAAAGGTCACACAAATGCAACTCATGAGCTCTGTAGACCTAGGATGCACCCCATCTGAGGAGTGCAACATGCTTCACAAACCCCACAAGCAGAGGCCCTTCCCTCCTCAGCACCAGCTGTTGTGCACCCCCACACAGGGACACAGTATGGGTACGCCAAGATTATATGCTTAAGAATCCCCGAGGCATTTCAATCCCCAGGAGCACTGCATAGCTAGCCCGACCCAGGGGCGGCTGGTGGGTTTTGCTGTTGGAGGGGTACTGGGGCAGTAAGGCCGGTGGGACTAGGGGCGGAGCCAGGGGGAACAGTAGGCCAGTGGCATGGCAAAACCCAGGAGCAAGGAATTCCCAGGGTTAACATCGGATGGAAGAAAACACAGTCTACATGCACATCAAGCTTAAAATAAATAATTTATAAACCCAAAACACAGGGACTCATCCTTGTAAAGCACCCCAGTCACAGCCTGAGTTCAATTTTACTACACACATCCCATTTCCAG
>QEPC01006122.1:1636392-1688233 GCA_003113815.1 Sphenodon punctatus | reverse complement strand
CGAGAACCCAGGAGTCCTGGCTCCCAGCCCCCCGGACCTCTGCTCTAACCCACTAGCTCCCCCCGCTCTCCCAGTGAACTCAGGAGTCCTGGCTCCCAGCCCCCCGGGCCCCTGCTCTAGCCCACTAGCCCCCCACTGCTCTCCCAGCGAACCCAGGAGGCCTGGTTCCCACCCACCCATCCAGGTGGGAGCCAGGCCTCCTGGGTTCCACCCATCTCCTCCCTGCTCTAACCCACTAGCCCCCCACTCCCCTCCCAGTGAACCCAGGAACCCTGGCACCCAGCCCCTCTACTCTAACCCACTCCCCCTCCCGCAATTTACTCACCAGCGGTGGCTCGGGCTCGGCTCCGATGTCCTCTCCACTCCTGAGTCGTCCTGATGGATGGCTGCACGGGAGCTCCCACCAGGCCCAAACTGTTCAGTCGGGCCTGAGAGCTGCTGCGCAGCCAGGCTTTCCTCCCTCCCAGAGTCAAGTCAGTCTGACTCGACAGGGAGGGAGGAAGGGACTGGGAGCTGTGTGTGAGGCAGGAGCTCCCAGCCTCCCCCCACCCTTGCACAGCAGCGGGACGGGCAGTTCATACCAGGGCACCTGAATGTAGTGCCCTGGTATGAACCTTCCCCCAGCCCAGCCCCTGCAATGGAACAGTGCCCCCTGCGGCACTGTTCCATTGCAGGGTCCCTTTATGCGGAATGGCCGCCAATTCCACATAAAGGGAGAAAAGCCTCCCTTTTGTCCTTTCAGGGCACATGTGTGTGCGTGACTGAGTCACTGGTTGTGTGCGCATGCGTGGACACAACCAGTGAGAATGTTTGGAGGCTTGGAAAGTGGCCGCGCGCACTGCGTTGAAAATTTGGAGCTTGACTGAGACGCCAAACGTTCAGCGCGGAGTGCATGGCTGCTTTTTTTTTTTCCTTTTTGGACTCCGGCCAGCCGGCCCAAGTCCTGGAGGGGCATTGCCCCTCCTTCCCTAGGTGGCCCACCGCCACTGCCCTGGCCTCAATACCAAGACATGCCAAGAGATCACCATACTGACATACTTCACAGCAACATCCAGCTAGATGCCAGGCATGAATACAAAGACATTCAAGGAGCAAATGCCCAGCTCTCCCTTCTGTCAACACCCTTGGAAAAGAGTGAGAGGCTACTAGACTCAACCCCTAGGAGTGGCAGCAGCTGAAGAACAATAGGTTCACTTTGTCTCGAGTGGCCCATGGTGGTATGCAGATCTGTGTGCAAGAGACAGATCTCTCCCCCCACCCCCAAACATAGCCCACCCCAATCCTTGGCTCAACAAGGACAAAAAGAAAGAGGACGTGAAAGCACAGGTGCTACAGGAGTGAGATTAATTTAGGAGAACACCAAAGAATCTACAGTGACTCACCAAACCTACACAAAATCTGCACACTCTCCCCCAAGCACAGCGTGGGTAGATGAAGCAGTGCGAACACGTTGTACAATACACATTTGGGCTGGTTTGGGGAAAGGGAAGACAAGGAGATGGAAGGCATTGGAGACAAGGAAACACCAGGGAGGAACAAGACAAAGCCCAGGCTGGGCTTGTGGGCACAAGGCATCCCCTCTGTTCATGTCCCGACTACACCAATTCTGGCAAGACAGGTTAGACTGCTGCCTTTCAGCCTTCTGGTTCCCAGACTTCCATTCGACCACCCCTCAGACTGGAGCTCAGGTGTCAACAGACAGTGTGCGCAGACCTACATACTGTGCCCCTCACCCATCATTAGGAGTCCTAACCGCTCAATTCCAGCTGACTCGCCTAAGGGCACAGACTCAGTACCACTGTTTGGTTTTGCCCTGCAAATATCTTCATTCTACATGTGCTATTCTATCCCTAACACAGAAAGGGTGACTCCCTTTCCATTTTGCTTCTGGGGAAGTGATTCAGGAGCTTAAAGTGCTGCTCCACAGCTCAAGATACTTTGTCCTACTAGGATACCTTTGTGGTTTCCTAACCCCGTAACCAGGAAGTCAGAATCCCTTGTCCATCAGCTCCCAGGGGTAGGAGCAAATGCAACATCACTGGAAAGGAATCCTGCCTGCCCCCTACTTTGGAACTGTCTAATGGGCCAGGGAAGCTGGGGCACAAAAGGAGATGGAGGAAGGCAGAAACACTGTAAAAGAACTGGCCAGGACCACCAAGGGCCTCTGGTCCTTCCCCTCCATTTCCCTAGGCAGAACACTGTGGCCAGCCAATGAGGAATCAGGCTGTAGCTTAGACAAGTGAGAATCTTAAAATGTGGAGGCAGGTCCAGGGAAAGCTGGACAAGGAGCAGGGAGCGGAGGCAAGGGTTGCCAGTAGCAGACGCTGCAGGACCTGAGAAGGGTGTCCTTGGCTGACAGACCAGGAAAGGACTTTTACCAGTTTCAGCCAAGACATGCTTGACTGTCAAGAGACTGAAGCTGCTGATGCATAGGAGAGGCTACGTCTCCAGCACATCTGCATGACGGAGCTCGTCCGGGATAGCAGCCAGTGAGGAAAGCCAGTGAGCGGAAAATCAGCAGGCATGGTGGCGAGTGGATCTGCAGCAGAGGACTAGTACGAGGCAGCAGGGTTTTACTGCAGCTTTAATGGGACACTGAACAAATGAACCTTATTTTGCACCTTTAAAAAAAATAAAATGTTTGGTACCACTTACTATGGAAGCTTCTCAGTTTTGTTTAAAATCTTCTATTCATTGTTTATATTCTTTAGCACACTAACACTTTTCTTTAATCCTAAATTGAAGGTCATACCTTAATTATAGAATAAATAGTTTTATCATTTAGCTGAGTCCAGATTCCATGTATCTTGGTTTGCCCGCTGGAATCCACCCATTTCAATACTTATACCAACCTCTCCGCTGACATCCTCGTCCTCATCTTCTCCTTCTACTTCATCCTCCTCATCTTCCTCTTCCTCTTCATCAAACTCCTCTTCTTCGGGGTCTTCATCCTCCTCCTCCTCTCCTTCTGAGAAGGTGAAGCACACACACAAGAGACATATATACCGTACAGCTTTCCTTGAAACTAGGCCCCAGCCACGCAGACAGCGTAAGGGCAGCCCCGAAACGCAGACAGGAAAGCAGCCACAACCTCAGCAGGAAGTGAAGCAAGCTAGGGATTACACAAGGAGTTTAGCAGCGTCCCCCTCAGCAGGCACGGCAGATCACCCCCATGACCAGTTTCCGTTTTGAGTCTCCCTCTTTGCAAGAAAAAGGGATTCACGTTAGGGAGAGAAGATCTGCTTTTAAAATGGAGACAAATTGTTTAAACCAACTAGCCCCCCACTGTGGCTGCTCCCAGCTAGTCAAGCCAAGTTTCAAGTTGAGTCCATTCTACTTTGGGATTTTAAAACTTGGGGTAACTCATTTTAAAAAATAAAATTAAAAATTAAAAAAGTAACCAGCTGTATTTCCTTGTCCCTTTGTCTCCCTTACAGTGAAGCCCAGCATAAAGTGTGCATAGTGCTACAGCTGTCAATCGATGCCCTAATCTAAACTGCAGTCTGACTAGCTTTTGTGCCTTATGAGTGCAAACAGATGTTAACCAGCTAGATTTTAGTCTGGGGAACACATTTGGGCTAGGAACTAGCTGTGCCTCTTGCTCCATTTTTTACTAGAAAATGCTGCACTCTGAAAAAGTGAAAAATGCTGAAAAAGTGCAGAGCCTTTTGCTCAAGTCCCTTCACATTCAAAACGCTCTATCTTGAATCCAGGACTAGACTACCAGTTTTGTGGCTGAAGTAGGGTTTGGGGTTTTGTGTGGATTCTAACCAGATTTGGACTTCTAATGGAAATATAACTACAATTGTATATTTATTATATTTCTATCCCACTCTCTCTCTAGAACTCAAGGTAGATTACAACATATTATATATATATATATAAGTATACATGGATAAAACCATTTAAAAATCCCCTAACCCCCAAACCCTATCCCTGCCTGCCAAATGCTTGGCCAAATAAAAGTGTCTTATTATGAGCACCAGTAGATGCTCCATACCACAGCTAAAGCTCAAAGGACCTTCTGTCAGTATACAGAAAGGGAACTAAGGGTGAAAATAAATGAAAGAGTAGCCCACATTAGTACCCATCTGCCCATCTATTAGGTGTTTGCCAGATGTTAGCCCACACCCCACTCACGGCGTTGCCCAAGGACATTGCGGGCCCATGGTGTGGGCCAGTGCATGCTAATGCACACCCACGTTGCTTGTATCTCATTAATTAGGTTTGCCTGCAGCTGGGTTCACCAACACCAGAGGCGCACCTAGGGCGGCTGCTAGAGTGATTTTGCTTTCTCAGCTGACAGACGACAGAGAGGAGAGAGCGAGGCAGGGGTTGCAGGAACTGAGGGTTTAACTGGGCATGTGGAAGGCCTACAAAAACCCAGTTAGTGGTGTGTCGCTGTACGAGAAAGTTCTCTTGGGAGAGCTCTCCAATACCAGGACACCCAGGACAGGAAAGCAGAACTATGGAGACGACTGGAGGAATAAGGGATCTACTCCAGTGTGTCTGTTATTACCTACAGCCAGGTGGAACCCATCCTGCTACTTATACAGATTGTGGGCTTTCTTAAGGTTCCTAGGACTCAAAGGAGGTTTGTCCCTACTATGAATATCAGACTTTGGCATTTCTGGTGGCGATAGGCCTAGCTCGAGGCCAGGACCAAACTACACCTAGCGAGTTTGGATAACCATCAGTTACTTATCCCAGGATCAAGTCCACTTGCTGACTGGACACTGGGGCAGCTTGGTGAAGGGTTTGTGCGTGTAGGGCATCCAAGCTAACTTCCTCATATGCCTGCCAGTGCCCTCTAGGGGTTCTGGAAGACCGCCCTGTTACAATACACATATGAGAAACACTTCCATAAATCCAACCATCCTCCAACTACAGCGTAAAGTACTGCTGAAAAGTGCTGCTGAGTAGATTGCGAGTCTGGGCCGCTGAGCTTTTGATCTTCCTTTTGACTGCGCTAATGGACTGATGGCTGGATTAGGATACAGTGAGTCAGCATGTAGTTCCCTACTCTCTGCGAGGATTGGTCTTGGGGAAGTCATTTCCCCTTCACAGTACATCACTTGTCCCTTCACACAATGGAGGAACAAGGCTTACCCTCAACAGAGAGTACCCTGGGGGGGTTACACAAATTTGTAAAGCAACTCCCAATATGTGGATACACGGTGTTCCAGGAATGAAAAAGGTTGAGTGTTTAGTGGATATAAGTCACTGGCTTGGATGGAGTTATACCATTTTTATTTTTAAATTATTATTTTTTTGCCAAATGAGGATCTGGCCCATCGGTACCTATTTGCACCCAGCATGGGACCAACGACCCAAGGCTCACCTTCGTCATCTTCTTCATCTTCAACACCATCTACCTCAGCATCCGAATCGGAAGCTTCTTGGTCTTCCTGATCGTAGACATCCAGGTAGGTCAGCTGAGGGAGGAGCTTGAAGACGCTCTCTCGATAGTCGTTCAGATTTGTCACCTCACAGTTGAACAGGTCCAGACTCTTCAGAGATTCTAACTTTTTCTAAAGCAAGAGGAAAATTTTAAAAAGACAGTTCTTGTGGCAGCTTGGGAAAGCAAGGCTACCTCTGTGGTTACGATACGGTATTGCCAGTCAAAAGATCCAAGTTCCCTGCCTAGCTCTGCCACCCGCTCCTTCTATGGCCTTGGACGAAGCACAGGGGCCCTATTCAGCAAGGTGTTTATGCCTGTGCTTAAGCTCACCCTACTGAGCTAAAGGTTTTTAGTGCTTTGCTGAATCAGTATGTTTGCTCATCTGTAAAATGGTGATAATATTTCCTCTTTCCTACCCAGTCTCCATTTTGGACATTTACACTGCAAGCTTTTAGCGTGAAAGCTATATCTATGCGCTGTACAGAGTCTAGTAGAATAAGGCTCTGAGCTTGGCTGGCATCTTGGGTGCTGCTGCAATAAGAATAGTAAAAACAAAATAAATGGGTCACTTATCTAGACATTTCAGTTCTCTAGTTCCCTGTATATTTCCTACATTAAAAAGCATCCTTTGTTAATAATGGGTGCTACTCCCAATTAACCCCCTCTTTCATGGCCTAGGTGAGGGGTGGGAAACCTCAGGCATGGCTAGCTTTCATTTGACCCCTTTCTGGTTTCTGGATCCAGCCACTGGATTAACTTCCTATCCTCAAACGCTGGAAGAGTGAATTCAGCGTAAGGGAGCAGAGGAGGGCATGCACACAAGGATAGGGGACAGATCCATTATCTGGACCCTCCGCTTCCCGAGTACACACACCTTAAGCATCCTCGCTCCCAACTTCTATGCAACGCTTTGTGCGCTCATTTTCAAAGTGGTCCCTGGCAGGGAAAGGTTCCCCACATCTAAATTAGCCAATGAGAGATGCGGCAAAAAGCTTCCTTCCGACGACAGCTACTGCAGTACTGCTGTCCTCTTTGGCCCACCTTTTCAGCCTCCTTGAATGAGCATGCCACAACATAAGGATACTCTTAGTTCTTTCAGAGAGGCAGTGCCATTTCAAAGCCAAGCATTTCAGAATGATATACTCTTTGCAAGGGAAAGCACCCAGGCACACTGTTTGAATGGATGCAAGTTAATTTATTAACCACTACAACTAACCTGGAAGATGTTCCCGCATCCTCTTTGCTACACAAACAACTCAAACCCTATCAAAAACTCAGCGGGGGTGGGTACAGTTGCCAGCAAACAACTGTGAATAGGAAGTATCCCAAAGCTCCCTTTTCCCCAGAACAAAGGGACTGTTGGTTGGATCAGGACAGAGTGAGTCAGTGTGTTATCTTCACATACAAGTGCGAGGTAGGAATGTGACCTTGGGTGAATCCATCTGCAGCTAGGAGTGCAAACCACCAGCAGACATACTTGCAATCAACTTCAGCCTAAACAAAGTGGTTTCAGAAGGCTTTAATGCGAGATAGTATGAACAGGCCAAATCGTTTCTTACCAATGGACCAGAATGCAGACACTAATCAACACAAAGGTTTGGCTGATGCCTAGTTTCTTTCTTTTGTAAGACTGCAGCATTGGTTTACCTGCCTTCCTAGGGTTTAAGATGTCATTCCATTACTATATTACATGTTTCGGGGTATGTGGATCACTACAGCAGAGGAATTATGAGTTTTATAAGAGAGTCCACATTAAGGGTGGCGATCTGCATTTAGAGCAAGAGCAGTATTCCCTTGTTTCATACAATTTTGCATGGCTTTGTTATATCAGTTTAATTAGCTAGGTGCCTTTACATATTAACTGTTCGTTTAACTTATTTAGATTTTTACCCTGCCTTATCTCCTCAAGTTCAGGGCAGCTCCCATAAAAAATATAATACACAATAAAACCAACAACCACCCCCAACCCCAGATCTACCCTTGTCCATTAAATACCCTTGCCAATAAATAAACCTTACACTCTCTGGAAGATGCTCAAACTAGGGCTTAGGTGAACCTCCAGGGAACGGGAGTTCCAGAACTGTGGAGCAGCCGCCAAGAACACCTCTCTGAGTGTCTGGGATGTATGAACCTGGGCCAATGATGGAACTTGCAAGAGGGCACTCTTGTCTGATCTTAGAGATCATGAAGGGACATAAGGAGGAAGGTGGTCCTTTAGATAGGTAGGGCCCAGGCTGGTTAGGGCTATATCGGCCAAGAACAGCACCTTAAATTGTGCCTGGAATGCTACTGGCAGCCAGTGCAGATTCCAACAACGGTGTTATGTGCGTCTTGTCAAAAGGCAAGCCGCCACATTCTGCATAAGCTGCAGCCCCCAGAAAGTCTTTAAGGGCAACCCCACATAGAGCACATTGCAGTAGTCTAGCCTAGACATAATGAAGGCATGGATGACAGTGGCCAGATCCCTATTCTGAAAGAAAGGGATCTAAGCCTTCTCACCAGATGAAGTTGGTGAAAGGCACTCCTAGCCACTGCCGTGACCTGATGTTCCAGACACTGCCCAGGATCACCCCAGTTACATATCTGAGTAACCAGGGGAGGCTTTACCCCATCAATGATGTGTTCATGGTGTCTGTATCTGTAACATTCCAAAAACAAACCTGGGAGTAGATAGCAGTGCTGACACGGGCTGAAACTTGATCTCGAAGATCAAGAATGGGCCTCTCAATGAGATTTTCCTGATTGAGAATCTCATGAGAATTGGCCATTCTCGCAAGATTTTTTTCTTTTCCAATATGGTGCGGGCTGTGTCAGTAACATCTTGGAAAAGTGCAGTCAGTTCTGCACATGTGCAAACCAGCTGTCCTTTTTCAAAACGGTGGTGACACGGCCCTTGCCATCGTGGAAAAGAGCCATGCATGTGCAGAATGGCTGTGGTGGCCATTTTGTGAATGCACAGAGCTTTTTGAAATTTTTCGAGAATCTCGGAAACCCTTAGCGAGATTGTCCTGAGATCTTGCTAGGGTTTCTTGATTCTTGTGAGATTCTCGCGAGACTCTCTACCATTCTCATTTCAGCCCTAGTTACCGACCAAATGGAACACAGAACTATCTACATGCAGGGACCTGTGTTCGCTGCGTCTTTCCCACTGCTGTCAAATGAGGAAAACGCAGTGAGCACAAGACCCTGTCTATATATAATAACGCAACTTAAACACACACTGCCCATCTGGTAAAGAGCAAAACCAACTAGGACAGAATCTACTGGGTCTCTAGTTAACCCAAGCGGAGTTCAAATTATCCTAGCAATATGTAAACATAACATGCATCAATAAAATACAAAACTAGCATAAATCTGCAAGTGTAAATTGTCAAAAAGAAAACACTCTGAAGAGCCATACACTCAATGCCATAGAAAAACAAGGACCTCTTATTGGGCATCAAATTGGGCACTGAAAATCATGTGTCACTTTTTAGAATTTAGTCCACTTTTTATAGGACAATCTATCCCAGAAGGGACAAAAGAAATACCACCCAGTACCGCTAGATAAAGAGCTCACTGCATACCAAGGGTTCCAAGGTGCCGATATCCTTCAGTTTGTTTCCACTAAGGTTTAGATGCGTGAGCTTCGGAAGTTTCTCTGCTAATACATCAAGACCTCCAGAAATTCGGTTGTCACTGAGCTCAAGCTGTAACCAGGAGCAGATGGAAAAAAAAGACAAAACACAAAACAAAATTAGCAATTAGTTCTAGCATAAGTCAGCCACTCCCGTGGCTGCAGTTGGAAGGAAACTGGCTTAAATAGTCATGCTCGTTAAGAAAGTCTCAAACATAACAAAAAATGCATATTTATAGACACCATTAGCTCTTCAGATTCTTCTCACAGTGAAAGGGAAGCAGGAGAACACAGTTCTGCCCCCCCACCACAGAACAAACAGCATGTGGCATTCCTTAATGCAGGGATGGGGAAACTCAACCCTGAGGGCCAAATGTGACCTCCAGGTAGTTTCTATGTAGCCCCTTTCCAGTACTGGATCTGGCCCCTGGATCCATTTCCTACCGCCAAGCACTGAAAGATTGAGCCCAGGGTAAGGCACCAGAGATGAGAGCACACACAATAGGATGGGCACAAATCCATGGCACAGATCTATGAACTGGACCCTCTTCTCCCAGAGAACACCCTTTAAGCACCTTCACTCAAGTTCTATGTACTAATTTTCAAAAGTGGCCCTTGGGAAGGAAAAGGTTCCCCACTCGTGCTTTGACGTTTTTAAACGCACCAAGATGGTCAGCAAGGCACTAGGAGAAAACAGCCAGCGAGCACGTAACTTATGAAATTAAGCTTGCAGTGTAACAGTTTTAAGAAAAGCTAAGCTAGCAGCACACTGTGCTGACATGTTAGGAAGACTGAATCTGGAGGAGGCGCTTTCACTATTAGCTCCCTCAGCTCGTGATGCACATCTGCCCCCAGAAAGGTACGGAACTAGTTTGGTTGGTTCACCCCCGGAGACTTATGGAATCAGAGAGGTTCCGGAATGCTCTTGGGGAAGTACCCTCCGGTCTCGATGACCGTTCAATGACCTTGTGGCTTTTTGGAATTCTTTGCTGACTGAGGCCATCAATTGTATGGCTCCTAAGCATCAGCTCTCTAACCGCCAACAACGCAGGTCCCCTTGGTTTATGGAGGACCTGCAGTGGATGAAGCGAGAAGGGCGCTGGTTGAAGCAATGGTGGCGTCATTCTCATGCCGAAGACAACCAATTGCAACACAGTCAGTTTACGGACCTATGCAGTGGCTGTGTGAGCAGCAAAGAAGCGATTCGTTGCTGCTTTCATAGCGTCCGTAAAGTCACGTCCAGCTGAGCTTTTCTGGCTGGTGAGGGGGCTGGTCAGTCTGGCTTCCCTCCTCCTGGAATTGGAATCTTCCAGTGCTCGCTGTGACTTTTTTGTGGATAATATTGCTTGCATCCACCATGACTTCGAAGCCACGCTTGGGGCAGTAGGAGAACCAGAGATGATCAAAGCCCCGTCCTGTCCTGTTTTATGGGATTGGTTTCAGTGGGTGTCATCCTCTGATGTGGAGGATGTCCTTGGGGCGGTCAGGGCCATCTGTTGTGAACTGGACCCGTGCCCGTCATGGCTGTTTTAGACCAGCCAGGAGATGCTGGAGCCATTGCTGACTGGGTTATTCAATGCCTCTCTTACGGAGGGCAGAGTGCCGGGCTGCCTCAAGGAGGTAAGTGGTGTGGCCTCTGCTCAAGAAATCATCACTGGACGCTGACTCACTGGCCTGCTATCAGACCGTTATTGAGCGGGTAGTGGCTCGGCAGCTTCAGGGGCATCTGGACCGGATCAGTTTTCTGGATCCGTCAGAGTTTGGCTTTCGTCCGGGTTATGGCACGGAGACTGCACTTGTGGCCTTGGTCAACGACCTCTACTGTGAGTTGGACCAGGGTCGTTCGTCCCTGTTGATCCTATTTGATCTCTTGGCTGCATTTGATACCGTTGACCCTGAGTTGTTGGTGACTCAGTTGCGGAAGTGAGCCACAGTAGGTGGAACGGTTCTTGAATGGGTTCCTTCCTGGCCAGGAGAACTCAGCATGTGGTGCTGGGTGACTGTTCATCATCTTCCCAGGACCTCACGCGTGGAGTCCCGCAAGGTTCTACTTTGTCCCCTCTCCTGTTCAACGTGTACACGCAACCTCTGAGCAAGGTCATCAGAAGGTCTGGTGTGCAGTGTCATCAATATGGGTGCTCCTCGACACGCAGCTCCATTTGGATGTCCAGGTGGAGGCTGTGACGAGGAGTACCTTCTGCCAATTACATCTGGTGCAACGGCTTCGGCCGTTTGTCTCAGGCTCTGACCTGGCCACTGTCATCCACGTTCTCATCAGCTCTAGATTGGACTATTGTAACGCGCTCTATGTGGGGCTACCCATGGTGACGACTCGGAAACTGCAGCTGGTGCAAAATGCAGCGGCCTATCTTCTAGTAGGATTGGGCCGCCGGGAGCACATTACACCAGTGCTCCGTTCTCTGCACTGGCTGCCAGTGGTTTTCCGGGCCCGATTGAAGGTGTTGGTCTTGGCCTATAAAGCCCTCAATGGTCGGCCCTACCTATCTGCGGGACCACCTCACTCCCCGGGTGTTGGACCGACCCATGCGGTCATCTGGGGGTGCCCTGCTCAAGGTCCCCAGAGTCTTCTGGGGGGCCACTCAGGGAAGGGAATTCTCAGTAGCCATACCACAGATGTGGAACTCCCTTCTGGTGGAGGCCCAGTTGGCCCCAAATCTCCCCTCTTTTCTGAGAAGCTGTAAGACCTGGCTGTTCTGCCAGGCATTTGGCGGGAGAGATGGGTGAGGGGTGGAGGGTTTTTTGGGTAGGTGGTTACTTTTTTCCTCCTTTTAGATGCTTTCAAAAATTGTGGGTTTTTTAATGTTTTACAAATTGTAAGCCGCCTCGAGCTGCCTGTGGCAGGAGGGGCAGGGTAGTAAATTAAATAAATAAATAATAAACATGCTGACAACACCCAACTGTACCTCTCTTTTTCACCTGACCCAGACCTGGCAGTCTCAGTGCTTACCTGGTCTCCGGCGGCTGTGGGGGACTGGATGAGAGCAAGTCGCCTAAAGCTGAATCCTGACAAGATGGAGGTGATGTTGGTGGGAGGGGCTGAAGGCGTGGTGGCACCCATCATAGATGGGGTCTGCCCTCCGTTGGTACCTCAGGTTCATAGTCTGAGGTGCTCCTGGACCCGCAGCTCCGTTTGGGTGTCCAGGTGGTGGCTGTGGCGAAGGGTGAATTTCGCCAACTACATCTGGTGCAACGGCTTAGGCCATACGTCTCAGACTCAGACCGTGCCACTGTCATCCATGCTTTTATCACCTCAACACTTGACTACTGCAAGGCATTCTACATGGGGCTACCCTTGGTGCCGGTTCAGAGACTGCAGCTGGTGCAGAATGCGACAGCCCGTCTCCTTAAGGGGATGGGTCTCCGCGAGCGCATTACACCAGTGCACTGCACTGGCTGCCTATCATCTCCCAATTCAAGGTATTAGTTTTGACCTATAAAGCCCTAAACAGCTTGGGCCCCGCCTATCTGCAGGATTGCCTCATCCTCCTGGTCTTGGATTGACCCTTGCAGTCGGCTGGGAGCGCCCTCCTCGGAGTCCCCCGTATACTGGCTGGCAACAATGAGGAGGGCATTCCTAGTGGCCATACCGCGGCTGTGGAACTCCCTCCCGACGGAGGTCCGCCTGACTCCAGACCTCTCCTCTTTCTGAAGACAATGCAAGACCTGGCTGTTCCGCCAGGCCTTTAACAAGGGAGACAGGTGATGGGGGAGGGAATTGGGTTGGGGAGGGGGGGGGCGGGAGTGTGTTTCAGCTCTGCCTTGGGTTTCATTGTTGTTTTTATGCTGCCATTTATATTAGATTGTTTCTATATTTTTGACATATTTAAAGTTGTTGTAAGTCACCCCAAGCTGCTGTAGCAGGAGAGGACAGCAAATAAGTCGAATAAAATAAATAAAACAAACAAACAAAAACAAACAAACAAAGGGAAGGGTGGAGGGAAAAATCATTAAATGTAAGCACAAGTAAATTAACATGCAGCCCCCATGGAGCTGCAAAACACTGAATTCAGTGAAGTAAACAGATGATCCTTTGCCAAAATAAACTGAACAACAAAACAATCCTTGCTGTTAAGCATGTAAACAGTTCATTCCAAGAACGGACTCTCATTTCTACGAGAAGGGTTAGGATGACCAGTTCATCCAGTGGCGTGTTTCATAGTCTATCTATGTAAGTGCATGCTTATTTGGGGTGTATGTGGGTGTGTGACAAAGACAAAACTGTTTTCTGTGTCTATGCATTTCTCCTTCCCTCCCTCTTTTTAAAAATAAAATGTTTTTCTTTCCTCCCTCTGCCTTCCCCTTGCATGAATGAGTGTTCCTGCAAGCCTTCCCTGCTGGATATATTTCTTACAATTTTGTACCTTGATTGTCTTGAGTTCTTTTTAATTGTATGGGTATTTAAAGTGCCACTGAACACCAATTCATTGAGAAACTGAATGTTTTGATAACAAAAATTTTATACTGTTGAATCAGTTAAGCTGAAAGCCTTACTAAGCAGAATTATTTTAAAAAAAGACTGTCTTCTGTGAACTGCACCTTCAAAGTTAAAATTCTACTCCAACAAATGACTATCGGTGTAAAAATACAGTGGAAATCCACTTACCAGCTCAAAAAGGATATATTGGTATATATAGGCACCAACCACTTCCCTACTGACTCCCTATAGGGATGGACTCCAGGCCTAGATCTCTCGGGAGAAAATAAGAGAATCCACTTGCAGATTCCTGAACAGCTAGAAAAATTCAAGCCCAGCTCACATACAGGACCAGAGCAGCAGGCTCCTCTGGAAACCAAGACTAGTTATTTAGTTGGATTTTGATCCTGTTGTTCCCTGAAGGCTTGGGGCTATCATAATAAAAACATATGAAAAACAGAGATAAAACCACATATAAAATACACAAGTTTGAAAGCCAGTGTACACTGAGAGGAAGGCCAGATCTGGAGCCCATTAAACGCAATGGAAAGACAGTTATTAATTAAAATAAGCATATGCTAAGTCTCTGGGCGAGGTCCCCGTGGGCAGGGAATGGGCAGCACATTTCTTTACCTGAATTCAGCTGTTCCTTCTCATCTACCTTTTCTTTAACCAGCAGTGTAAGAAGTGGAAGCAATTCTGACTTGTACGAAACTATAAAATTATCACAAGCTAACTTAAGGTTTGCCAACAGGGTGAGACCACAGACTGTGGACTGAGATAAAAATAACACCTTTGTTCATGAAAATTCAGATGCCAAAACAAGTTCAGCTAAGCATCCTCTCTGAAACAAACAAGACAAATTTCAGAAATGAAAGCCAGGAACTCTATTAGCAGCTGCATAAGCATCTGAAGATCAAGGTAAGTTGGGTTTTTTTGCCCTAATCAGCCAGTCACAATTCCTTCCCAAAGGGGTGAGTGGTGTACACTAACAGGGATTTTGCTGGCAGTTGCCTAATTTGCACACGGTGACTGTCAAATGTGACAGCAGCCTGGTGCCACAAAGGGGGACTCTGCAAGAGACCCACAGACTCGGTTTCACCCTGCCAGAAACTCACAGGGGTCTCACAAGATCCCGGCTTCATCGTTCCAGAGCCTCAGACTCTGGCATGGTTATCGCAAAGCCCTGCTCCATCCCACCAGAGCCTCTGAAGCAGTCCTGGGAACAACTGCTGCCAGAGGCCACCCTCTCCTATTGTACCAGCTATTGGGAAGCTGCTTCAACATGAGCAACTACATCTGGACAACAGGTTGCCAGCTATGGGACAGACTTATACATCTGTTAACACCCGCAGACCAAACAAAGCTAAGAAGACTGCATCCTGGGAATATGGAGGCAACAAGTCAGAGGAACTGGGATGTGAAAACGTCCATTCTGATAGGCCGGAATGATGCTCACTGACTGCATTTAGATTTATAGAGCTTCTATAGTTAGTTTTATTTACAGAAATTAAAGAACAAATTGCCTAAGCTATCTACAATGGACTGCATTAAATAAAACCACGGCTGCTGCCAAAAATGTATTGACAATCAAATGGCAGGCTCAAAAACAATCTACCAAATTAATACATCCAGTGTTACGCTGTCAGCTGCCAGTGAATGTGGCACTTCTCCAGACACAACCTTCCACCATTCCTAGGTACAGACAAGTAAAACATCCCAGATGACCTCGACTGCCCTAATGGGAAAGAGATTTAAATGTCTCCTGTTTGGCTGTGGAATTCTGTGACAGCGATCACACTATTATCTGACTCGGTGAAGGAAGCCAGATGTCCCAAGGCCGTCTCATTTATTATATTATTATTATTATAGCACCAGCAACGTACCTGGCACTGCTCAATCCTTAATTAAAAGACAGGTCCCTGCCACAAGGGCTTACAATCTAGGAGAGACAAGGGAGCAGATACAGGTATACATTCACAAAGTTGAGAAGTCATAGGTGCATCTGTTTAACTTAGGCTGCTTTCACACCTGAGCTAACAGGATGTGCATACAAGTCAGGTGTGTCTTTGATCAGGTAGGACTGCCCCAATGCGGGTGATTTAAGCTTTTACGTATGACAGAGCTGGAGAAGCCTGGCTCCGTCAATCGCCCTTTTAAACGCATGCAGTATGGGAGAATAGGCAAGGATGTTTTAGGAAGCAGGTGAGGGCAGTGCCAAAAAGAGCTTGTACTGAACGTGACAGTGAAACAATAGTTCTGAAAGTAAAGATGGAGATACACTCTCCAGTCAGAAAACAAGGCTGCTTGCAAACGTTCAGAAGGGGCGGGGACTGGTGAGAGTTTCAATTCACGTTAGCGCAGTCATGTGAAATCCCCGCTTGTGTGCATGGGAGTTTTAGTGTTCATTTCCCGTTCTCCCATTAAATTCAACAACATGATACAGAGTTCAAAATCCAGTCCTATATCAAGTTACTGAATTTAATGGGAGAACGGAAAAATAATGCTAGAACCCCACGCACATGACCGGGCATTTTACATGACCTTGCTAACGTAAGTTAAACACATGGCAGGCCCCACCCCTTCCTGAACATCAGCAAGCAGCCCAAGTCTGAAGCAATTTTGGCTGGCCATGCCTTAAAGCCATTTGTTTCAATTTCACCTAACACTTTTCTGCTACCAGGAGGATATCAGCATATAACTGAGCTGGACACTACACTATTGGCTCAGATGTTTAATTTTAGTTAAGCAGACAGGAAGGGAACCAGGGGACTAGATAGTCAAGAAACAAACTTCATTAAGGCATCAACTGCTAAAGGAGAATAATCATTGCCTAGAACATTTTTACAGTAAAAAAACCCAACACATTTACAGGGGTCACTGTTGGATTGCACTTGCTCACATAAATATTAAGGGCAACTCAGCACCAATGATCCCCTAGGGCAGGGGTGTCATACGCACAACCACCGGGACAGATCATCCTCCAGCACATGAACTTCATTTCTTTATTCTGCTTTCAGGGCCAAACCTGTCGGATGACTATTAGTGTGACATCTTTGGGAAGAAAACAGGTGGACTTGGTGAGGCCATGTGTGTGGGGATGGAAAACAGTGAAGTCACATGCAAAACTTGTAAAAGAACTTTTTTTCAATGTTTAAGTTCTATAGCAATAAGTGGCCAAGATAAAGTGATCTTTATCCAAGAAGAGAAAGATGAATCAACTGAATATTGTGCATTGCAAGGGATTCGTCCAGTTTTATAATGCTAATCTGAAGCCTTTTATTAATAATTCTATTTAGGTTTGTTGTTTATTAAATGTTTTATTTTCTAATGTTTAATTTTCCTTTTGTAAATAGTGACAGTTGGATTGCACGAGAAATTGAGAATTTAGTATTTCTTTGTGGACAAGGATAGAGAGTGCCCATGTGCATGATCTGTAAGCAGCAGGTAGCTGTTGTGAAAGAATACAACCTTGAAGGAAGACACTAAGCATCAAGAAACAGTGAGAAACAATAAGTGTACAACAAAAGTTGCATGACACTGAATTTGTACTGTTCAAACATTATACTATCAGAACTGACCAAAGCATAACCAACCAAATGATGCTGCGAAAGCGAGCTATACAAGTACCCATGAAACAGCTGTGTCATTAAAAACATTTTCTGAGGGTTTTTTTTGTTTTGTTTTGTTTTTTTAAAAAAGAACTGCATGCTAAAAGCAACAGAAATAATGTACCCAAAGTAGTGCAAGATTTTACAATTATAAACTTCTCAAGAAACACAACTGCTGAGAGAAAAAATGATTTAGCAGAGAATTTGAACAGTCAGCTCCAGGACAAAGCAAAAGCCTTTCTTTGCTGCTGTTTCAATGGCAACTTATGAAAGTCCAGCTGTAAGTGACATGACTGAGCTGGCAGTATTCATTTGTGGAATTGACAAGAACACATGCTAAGGGAGGAGCACACAGAATGGTTGCTGATGAGCAACAACCACTTCTAACAACTTGATGGGAGCTTTGGACAAAGTGGAGGTGGACTAGGCAAGAACAGAGAATCTGTCTTACGTGGGTTACTTTAAATAAATGGGCAAGAAAGCTGGGGGGGGGGGGGGGGGGGGGGAGGAGACAAAATTGATAGCCAGATTGTAAACTATACACCCAAACCAGGATTTGAGTAGTTATCACTGCACTCTACAACAATAAGTCCTTTGTAAGGAAACTCAGAAAATGAATCACAGGTGATGGACATGGTACTTAAAAATGTATTTCAAGCTAGAGGTCTCAACCCCCAAAAGTGTAGATGCTGGGTGTTGGAAGAATGCGACTTTTACTGTGAATTGCTCCATCTCTGGTTGCCAAGGCAGGGAGCTATACTGATGTACTTTTGAACTGCATGGTGAATGTTAACTGCTCATGGATCAGAAAAGGAAAGATACTGCTGAATTACAGGACAACATCTGGCCTCAAGTCCTTCCTTTCATGGTGGCTATTAGAGCATCTGAACTCACTCACCACAAGAATGAAAGGGCACAACCAAGGAGTGACAGAAAACCATGACAGCATTTGCACTGGAGATAAAAGCTTCAGATAGCTTTAGACAGGAGCTTTAGACAGGAGCTTCAAGAAGTGAATAAAACAAGCCCTTACCTTTTTCAGATTGGGGAGTTTGGGGATGTTCAAGACAGATGTCAGCCCAACGTTTATTAAGCTGAGGAACTCTAGGTTCACAAATTCTCCCGTCAGCCCTTCAATTTTGCCTTCATTTGATCTGCAGTTGTCAAGAACAAGTTCTTGTACCTAAAAGCAACAACAAAAAACCTCTCTTAAAATGGAGCATAAAACAACAGATAGGAACAAGAGAGGGAAGGACATTACATCTTATAAGTCCCTGGAAATGCCAAGTGAGTTTCTTATTGTCTCACACGTGCAACTGCCTTCATAACTAGCTACATTCTCTAGCATTGTCTACAAGCAGAAATAGATACCCTTCAATCCAGCAACTTGTGGCCGCATGAAGACTCAATCATACAGCTCGGGGCAGCATACAACAGGTAGAAACACAGAATAATAAAATATAAAATAGAAATAATTAAAATTCATTAATACACACACACAGGGCCAGACTAAACCCCCCCCAACCCCCCCCCAAAAAACCAACACACGTAACATCCCCCACCCACTACCTGTCTCCCTCGCCAAAAACCTGGCGGAACAGCCAGCTCTTACAAGATTTACGAAAAGAGGGGAGATCTGGGGAAAGGCGGATCTCCAGCGGGAGGGAGTTCCACAGCCGAGGGGCAGCTGCCGAGAATGCCCTCTCAGAGGTTACCACACGGAAAACCCAGGGAACCTCCAAGAGGGTGGCCCCGGACAACTGCAGGGCCCAAACTGTATAGGGCCTCAAAGGTCGACACCACCACCTTAAAATCGGGCCTGGTAGACTATGGCAGCCAGTGCAGAAAACAGAGCACTGGCGTTATATGCTACCAACAGTCCATTCCTGTCAGTAAACGGGCCGCCGCGTTCTGCACCAGCTGCAGTCTCCAGGACATCACCAAGGGTAACCCCATATAGAGTGTGTTGCAGTAGTCTAATCTCGAGGTGATAAACGCATGGATGATGGTGGCCAGCTCGGGGTCAGAAATATATGGCCGAAGACGACGGACCAGATGTGGCAAGGAGCACTTTTTGTAAATTACAGCTACCACCTGGGCATCCCGACGGAGCTGTGCATGAAGAAGCACTCCCAGGCTCCGAACCTGAGGGACCAAGGAGGGATGCATGCACCTCATCAATGATGGAGGCCATTTCTTCACCCTTCCCCACTAGCATCACCTCCGTCTTATTGGGATTCAACAGCAGACGACTTAATCTTATCCAATCCCCCACCACAGTCAGGCAATGAGTAAACACGGAGACGGCCAGGCCTGGGTCAGATGAAAATGAGAGCAAAGCTGGGTGTCATCAGCATATTGATGGCACCTGACCACAAACCCCCTCACTCTCTCTCCCAGAGGCTGCATATACACACTGAACAGGAGAGGGGACAGAATAGATTCCTATGGCATTCCACACGTGCTCCCGGGGGGATGACGTAGACTCCCCCAGCACCACATGCTAAGTTCTACTGGCTAAGAAAGAGCAGAACCATTCAAGAACAGTCCCTCCCACCCCTGCACGGTCCCGCAGGCGGGTCACCATCATCTCATGGTCAACCATGTCAAAAGCTGCTGACAGATCTAAAAATCAGAACAGTAGATCAACCTCTATCCAACTTCCGGCACAGATCATCTACTAAAGCCACGAGTGCAGTCTCAGTGCCATAACCCAGACAAAAGCCTGACTGCAAAGGGTCAAGAAAATAGATGCGGCCCAGATGTCCCTGAAACTGTGCGGCCACCGCCCATTCAAGAACCTTCTCTAAAAACGGAAGGTTAGACACTGGCCTATAGCTAGCCAGGAAGTCAGTGTCAAGAGAAGGTTTCTTGAGCAAGGGCTGCACCACAGCCTCCTTCAGGCGCCCCGGGACCANCTAAAGCCACGAGTGCAGTCTCAGTGCCATAACCCAGACAAAAGCCTGACTGCAAAGGGTCAAGAAAATAGATGCGGCCCAGATGTCCCTGAAAAGAGAAGGTTTCTTGAGCAAGGGCTGCACCACAGCCTCCTTCAGGCGCCCCGGGACCATGCCCTGCACAAGGAGGCACTTACCATCCCCGCCAGCAATGGCCCCAACGTCTCCCAGCTGGCTTTCACCAGCCAGGATGGGCACAGGTCCAGTTCACAAGTTGTGGCCCTCATAGCCCCCAGTATCTTCAACGCATCAGCAGGCAACACCTGCTGGAATTGATCCCACAAGAGTGGACCAGGTGGGACATTCATAACCTCAGGTACAACCACCGCATTAAATGCAGCATCAAAGACGTGATGGATACGAGCGATTTTATCTGGAAAATAATCAATAAACACGACAGCGCACACTGGATGAATCCAGTTCCAGGCGGAGAGAGGCCAGACTGACCAGCCCCTTCACCAGCTGAAAAGTTCAGCTGGACGAGATTTAGCAGATGCTATGATGGTAGCAAAGAACTTCCTCTTTGCTGCCTGCATAGCCACAGCATGTGTTTTTAATACAGTTCTTTGCTGCAATCAATCGGCTTTAGTACGGGTGCAGTGTCACCATCGCTCTAACCGCCTCCCTTCCTGTTTCAGCTGACACAGGTCTTCCGTGAACCATGGGCCCTACGTCGCTTATGCTCAGGAAGCGGGTGTCTGGGAGCTGTCCGGTCAATGGCTTCGCATAGCAAGGTGTTCCAGAGAGTGACAAGAACATCGAGTGAGCGGCCATCGAGATTGGAAGGTACATCCCCCCAGAGCATTCCTGAACCGCTTCGGTTCCATAAGTCTCCAGGGGCAAACCAAACAAACCAGTTCTGCAACTTGCATGGGGCAAACATGCGCTGGGAGACTGGCCCATAGGAGATAATGGATTGCCAGTTGACAGGCATTTCAGGGATACTCTTAAAGGCAGATAAATGTATAAAAGACAGACATCAGCTTGTCTAAAAACATTTGCCTCCAAAATGTGTAAGCTGCATTAGCTTAATTGTCACCTGGAAAACAGGGATTTGGGGACATGACTTCATGACCTGTAAGACAGGCTATTTGCCATACTCTGAGAGAGAGAGAGTTAGGTACCTCCTCCCCTTCTGCTACAGAGCAGCATTTTGCTTGACCAGCACTTGTTTCCACAGCTTTGAGTTGCTATGCAGTAAACACCACCTGATCAGGGAAGGAGCTATTTGCTGCGCAGCAACACAAAATTCCTGTGGCACACTGCCATCTGCATGAACAGCAGAAGAACAACGAAGCGCCAGTGAGTGCACCAAGGCACATTGCTCAGCACAAGCTGCCTATTTGCTGCCTGTGAGCAAGGCCAGGTGGCTCGAAGCACACATGCAAATGAAAAGAAGTTTTGATGCCAACTACAAACACAGCAATTCTAAAATTCTGGATCTGGCCTTATTCTGAAAAATACCTAACTGTGCCACCAATCTGGGTAGTTTTGTGATGGGTGTAAAAGTGAGGAAATAGCATTTTTGTTTATTTGCTTTTAAAGTTATCCTATGTTTAACCTGCTTGGGTGTGCCTTTGTAAACCTGAGGACAGATCTAAAGCCAAGGTGGGGATTTGGCAACATTCAGTAGGATTCCTGGATTAAAAATCACAAAAGAATGCAGAGATTATGCCACTCTCTCTTTAGAATACGTATAAATCAATGCTCGCTTACCAGTGTGACAATTGCACATGCACACCCCCTTTGAGCCAGAGCGTGACACAGGTGCCTAAGGGTTCGACAGTGCCTGCGCACAGATACAAGAAGTGAGCAAGGAAACAGTCCCCAACCTTAAAACAGTCTTCTCCCTCATCTTGCAAGATGCCGAAGGAAATACAGAGAAGGCAATACTACACCATGGCTTCAGCTCCTTCACCGGCCCACACTGCAAGCTGGTTCTGCAGCACGAGGAACAATCCTGTCCTGAGCTGTGCTAACAGGAAATTGCAAGCTTTCTGCGGCATGCTGCAGCAGTTACTAACTGCCCTATTTCCCGCTTTAGGGAAGTGGCCATTCAGAATCTCTACTTACGAATAAAATGCCATACCCTTGGATAAAAATCTGTTCCAAAGGAAGGCCAGACAGTTGTGAAAAAAGACTGAAACATTACAGCATTAGCATCACATAGCCATTTGCCCAAGTATTTCAGGAGTAGTAAAGCAGGAAACTGTAGAAGCAAGGCCAGAAAAATTATACCAAGCATTTGGGGGCCCAACCATGCATATTACACTGCCCCATGTTTGTGAGAGAAGTATTGAACTATGAATAACTTCTGCTCTCTGAAGCGCTTGAAGAAGCGCTGCTATGGAAATGTTTCAGTAGCTTGCCAGCTCACGAAAGCAGAACAGACAAGCAGAAGAGACAGGTGGTGCAATGCGAATGTGCTGAAATCCAGGCCATTGAGTTTTGTAGGGTTTTCAAAACATAACTTACTTGGGTGGGCAGGAGGGGGTGAGTCTGTGTGTTGTTTTTTTAATATTAACCAAGCATGGCTTGCTAAAACATTTTCCATGATGAAGGGAAGTTTCTTCAGAACTCTGAATTATTGACCATTCCTCCTCAAATAGCAGCTCAGGGAAACAAAGGGTAAAAAGAGATGCAACAGATGGCAAGGTGGCTCCCCGCCCGGGGTGAACCACTGCAGCTGCCACGTCTTGGGTTGGCTGGGAGGTTCTGTTCACACAAGCAGCCCTAAACCCGGGCATAGAGGCTGCCGGCACAGGTCTCTCCATGCTTCAGGGCCACCCGAGGAATTGTCCACATGAGATGGGCCACCTGGGCCAATGCTGTTCAGTAGGATCAGACCCAGGAAGAGCAGCTGATTGGGGTCGTTTGTTCCTGCCACACACACACACACCCTCTTGAGCTGTTTGGTGCACGCAGTCAACTGTTGAACAGCTGACAGTTGGGTGCTCCTGGGCCCCCCATGAATGCCCCCATCAGCTGTTTGGCAGCTGGCTGTACGCATCAAAGAGCTGACTGAGGAGCCTCAAGAGGAGCACACTCACCCCAGCTGCCAAACAGAGTTGGGTGAGCCCGCTCCTCTGGGCTTCATCCACGGACTCCACCTTGCAGTGGGGCTGGGCAGGCCTAACAGCTAAGTCCGCACCTGTTAGCACAGATTGGCCCAGGCGGGCAGGCATTAGCCCGGGCTGTGAGCTTCTCTGGGATGACACTTCCCGTAGCAGCTGGTAGCTCACCCCACGGCATATGCAGGCCAACATCGGGTGGTGACGGAACAAATGCGCAGGTGAGTCCTGGGCCATCGTCATGTCTGTTTTCACCGGAAGTGATCAAATGTGTTTCTCCAGCAAAACAATGGGGACGTTTCTCCAGACCAAAGTTTGAAACATCCCTCCCTAGGGATGACACAGCTTTGCACAGCTTGCCGTCAGATTTCTGATCGTGAAGAAAGAGAAAAGAAAACTGACAGGGAAGGGGAAAAAATCCTCCTTCCATTCTTCATGGCCAGCAGTCTGTCCCACCCTGAAAGGATTAAGTTTCTATTCAAGTCAAGTTCAAGTCCTTAATTTGGGGGCATGGAGGCTGAACATGCATGCTCTCCCCTCTGGAGAGGCACACATCTACTTTTTAGGGCTCTGTGGGAATGCTCAAATTTGGATGTATTCCCCTTATGCTTTTGCTCAGGCTCTCTTCACTCTGAAAGATGTCATTCCAAGACTTCCTAGAAGCCATGATCCTGGATCTCGAGAGGTTATTAACTGTGCATTCTTTCTAGCAAGAAGAGAACAAACCCCTACTTTCCACCAGCCTGCTAAACAAAAAGAAACAAGCAAAAAGACTGGTATGCATTCGGGGACTAGTTTTAGAAAAATGCAGAACAAACAGGTATAGGGACGTAAAGGTGTAAACCCTCTCATCTCCAGCACTGTAATCTAGTCACCAAGGAGACTAAAATCTGTATCCTGAGGTCTGTGCACACAGACCAGCCAGCCATCATTCTCGATGTAACCAAGCCAAGCACGTACACCTGAGACCTCGCATCTTTGTGAATGTTACACCCTTTGTCTCACCCTCTGTTCCCCCCTTCCTTCGTCTCCCACTACCCTCTCTCTCAGATTGTAAGCCCTAGGGCAGGGACAGTGTCTATTCCATCACTTTGTAAAGCGCCAGGTACATTGCTGGTGCTATATAAATGCTTCCTAATAATAATCATCCTATAGTGTCTCCAACTGAAAACCCAGCGTTACTTGTGAACATATCATACAGAGCTCCCAACTCATTTTCACCCATACATGAGGGGAGAGAGTATCTGCAGGTTAGTGGAGGAGTGGATGGATTTGGATTAGAGAGAAACACTGCGCATGGATACGTATGGACGAAGGACCAGTCCTTCTGCACTCTGCCTGAGACTTCCCATTTCCCCAGCAACATAGATTGTTGCAGAAGAGCTGGTCTGTCATTGACTGGCAGCAGCCCACTGTCACAAGCAGCAAAGCAAATACTAATGCTGATATAGTCAATTTCCTAAAACAAAAAAACCTAACAGTTTTAAAAAACATTAAACGCAGGATCATTTCTACTAAATTTTAACAAAATGTAAGTTCCAAAAAATATTGATAAAGAACAATTTAACAGAGTACACCACCAAAAAACATGGAAATTAATGACTTCTCTACATTGTAGAACATGTCAAAATTACTTATTGGAAGTCGCCTCGCTAAGTCACCATCAAAATTAATACACCGGCTTAACTCTGTCCTTTTACGTAAGATTATGAAATACTGTAGGTTTGAGCGTGAGTGCATGCTCCATGAAATAGAAAATACAATATACTTGCAATACAAAGCTGTACTTAATGCTATCGTATCGACAGTTTCAATCACCCAAGTGCTATATTTTACATTGTCTATTTTCATTTTTTGTTAATCTAAATTCATTGTATTTGTTTTCCGTTATTAATGTAAATGTATTTACTAATATAGCTCATTTAAAATTTTAAACTAGTTGTATAATCTGAACCTCTAATTTGTGCATAAAAGAGCAAGTTAAGGCGGTATATTAGTTTCGATGGTGACTCAGTGACTTCCAATAATTAATTACCTACATTATAGGCCCTTTCCTAGTGGGCGCGGGTGTATGGTGGGGGATGGGACGGTGCATGTGGGTGCATTCCCACAGACCTCCACCCACGGAGCATCAGACACTGGCGCCCATTGTGCTGTGTGTGGGGGTGATGGGTGGAGCACGGAAGCATGCACGCACCCCCACCCACCCCGTTCCCACGGGCACCCACCGATCCCCCCTGCACCTGCCACGGCGTTCGCACAGGCACGCATCACCCCCGCATATGTGCGCGGTCGGGCGCGGACGTCCCATCTGTGTGAAACAGCCATAGTCATTTTGATGTTATGCAATCAATGTAGAGAAATCTTATTAATTTCCATGTTTTGGGGTGTTTAAGATTTGTTATACTTTGCGTTGTTAAGTAGTTTTTTAATCAATGTTTTTTGGAATTTATGTTTTGTTCTTGGAACTTAGTAGAAATGATCCTGTCTAGCATTTTTAAAAAACAGTTAAGTTTTTTGTTTTAGGAAATTTCCAAGTTTTTTGTGATGTGAGGAACAGACTGCAAGCAGAAAACTGTGCGAGTACTCTGTGTGTATGTGAGTGTGTGTATATATATATACATATATATGCATGTCTGCCTGTAACGTGTCTGTATGCAAGAACTTGTGCGTGTGATTATTTTTATGTATATACACACACACACGCGTAACTCTCTGCCCCACCCTTCTCCCAGGTTGGCATGCCTGTTGGCTCCTGAAGCAGCCCGGCTCTGCAGATTGTGCAGCATGGGGCTCTGCAGATTGTGCAGCATGGGGCTGTGGAAGTGCAAGGAGCTACAGAACAAGGCCATTTTGAGGCTCATGTAGGCAGTCGGTTAGGGGCTGGAGTAGGAGGCGCCGAAGCCCCGGCTATACTGCTCCCTGCTGCTGGCCAAGATGCTGAGGGGGCTGTTATAGGTGGCTGCCTCATGGGCAGTGGATGACCGCGATCCGGGTGCTGCTGGCAAACCAGAACAGCGGGGAGACAGGAGGGTGACTGGATCCCGCGTTAAAAGAGGCGCTCTCAGCTCCAGGTGACACAGAGTGACTGGAGACAGGGCTGCCCTCCAGGGACGAGCTCTCTGCCCCCTCCCTCATCTGCTTCAAAGAGAGTGATCATCAGCCAGGCTTAGCAAGGGAGCGCTCATGATTTCACCGCTCAGCTGTTTGCAGTGAAAAGGAGAAAGTGGAGGGAGAAATTCCCCACACTGCCAAGGTTATGGCAAGCTCTCTCCGAGCAGGATGAGGAGAGCAGGTGCTGGGATGAGATGAGATGCCAAGGCAGCTCCACTGCCCCCTGCACTTTTGGGTGTCTATAAATTGCTCCAGCACATTTGCCTTCTCCTTCTCCTGCCAGGTGGTACCCAGGCAGGATCATGCTCTCTCCAGCTCGGGCGCTCCCCATCCATCCTGCAGCCCTCTGTAGTGCGCCTTTGTCTGCGCGTGCGCCACTAACCAGGTAAGACGCAGCGGAGGATAGAATTTCCCTGGCACTTGGCAAGTTTCACTCCTAACAGAGCTCTCCCTCTCTGCCTGCCTCCAGCGGCTCCTGCTCCTTTACCATGGCCTGGCCCCAGCTCTGGGCACCCACCAGCCATTGCTGCCACAGCCTCTCACCCTTAATGAGAAATACAGGGGAGGAAAGACACACAGCTACAGGGAGAAAAGAAGTCATGGACAAAAAGTTTCCCCCGAGAACAGCTCCCAGTGTCTGATCCTGACAGCTGCAGTTCTCTGCTTCTGGGGGGGCAGAAAGCAAGTTAAGCTGGAATCTTGCCTCCTGCCCCCCCCTTCCCTTCTTTGTGTGAAGCAGGACAAAGCAGAGCTGCCCCCCTCTCCCGTCACCTGCCTTCTCCTCCTGTGTGACCCCACCCCTAGGACACCCCAGGTGAACCCGCTTCCACTGAAGCCAGCTTGAGTGGATTTGGCTTCAGCCAGCATGTCCTGGGGCCAGGGCCACATGGGTGTCCTGGGGCTGCCCACTTCAGAGGCTTGAGCAGGGCGTAGTTTCCTGGGGTTGGGGCTGCCTGACCCTGGCTCCCCACAGCTGAACCTGCCCCCTTCCCCACTCAGCTCAAGCTGGCAACCCAATGCCCCCTCCCTCCGCCTCTCCAGACGCTGGGATGGGGCCAGACTCCCAGCCAGGCAGAGTTTAAATGGTCGTTGCAGCTTCCCTCACCAAGTTCCAGACTGCAGTGGCACTCTGCACTCTTTTGGGGGGAGGCGGGGGGCGGAGAGAGAATGGCTGACTGAGGAATCTGCGACTTCCAGCGCGATGGCGCTACAGGTAGGGCTGATTCCCTAGCCCTTCTCCTGTCAGCCCTACTCAACTGCGCATGCACAAGAACCATTTTTTAAACTTTTAATAACAACTCTTTTTAGATTTCACAAAAGATTATCAGTCCATCCAAAGCAACTGAAGCACTGATCAGGCTCCATATCTACCAATTTATGAGTCACAACTTGTAAAAATGAGAAAGATATCAGCCAGCAAAAAGAGGCAATCCAGGAGAAACTGACCACTAGTAGTTAACTTTCAAATCATTGTAACTTTTGAATAGCTTAACTGATCTGCTTCAAATTTATGTGCATCACTCAATCCCCTAAAAGAACACACGTTGAAATTTTCAGAATGAAAGCTCAAGCCATTTATTCATAAAAGCAGTTTAAAGTTTCAGTGTTTATAATGGACTAGAGTTTTGCCTTTATCTATAATATTCACTCTCAGGAGCAGGTTCCAGAGGTTTGATTGGAGAAGTTATGCAACCTCTATTATATGGGTGCCTACACTAGTTGATCGCAATAACTCTTTTGGTCCTAAACATCTAGGAGTCATAGGATGACAGCAGGTAACTATACTGCCTTCTTCCCTACAGAGCCTAATTTGGGGTTAACATTAAACAATATGTCACAGGCTCTGGAGAAGGGCGATAGGGAACAACAGTATTCTTATCTGAATTACAGCAGTGTCTGGAGACCTCGAGCAAGATCAGGGCCTGTCTTATGGCACTTTGCATACCATGCATATGCATGTATCTGTGCCAAACAGTTGAGCCTAAAGAGACAAGCAAGAAAAAAAGGAACTACTATTATTACCATTTCACTCACCTGTGAGGAAAGAGAGGCAACTGCCACAACCTGAAACTACTTGTAAGTTTGTACATCATAAGCCTCATGACTTCACTTGGGTTTACAAGACTGAGTTTAATTTAGGACCATGTAGTTTTCTCAAGACCACACTGTGACAAGGCAGGAAACAATCTAAGTTTCAGTCCATCAGACTGCTTTATGCATGAGTACCTTCCCTCACCATAAAGACGTTTGATTTGGCCAGTATCTCTGCTACTTGCTGGAAAACAAACTCTGCAGCATATTTAAAAAATTCCCAGTACAATAATCCAAATGAAAAGGTAGTGTTGAACAAAGAAAACAAATTGTTCAACAGACATTTTCAAGCTCATTTTTAAAAAAAGGGAAAAAAGTGCACACTTATACAGCCAAGGACACTGATTGCAGTTTGTTAGCCTCCCACATTCTTCCAGCCTGGAAAGTTTCCAGTTATGAGAATGAGATATGTTAAATTGGAGCGATGTTATTCAGTCTGTGACTGGCCTGTGGCTGGCAGGGCCAGTAGAAAGCCAAATCAGACAGACAGGCAGGTAAACAGTGCCCAGCTGTCTACTGAAGTTTGCTGTTTTCAAGGAAGGGGGCAGGAGACAAGGATTCAGATAATGGAATAAGAAACCATTCACTGGACAGGGCGTTGTTTGAGGCAAAATTTGGAAACATTTTAAGGAGACGTAGTCTTGAGAATTATGAATATAAATCCAAAAGGTGGGGACAGAAGCATTCTCCTTTCACAAGAATGGAGGAAGGTTTTTTGTGAAACACTTGCACTGAAAGTCCATCATGTGGTAAACTGCACAGAGGAGGGACTATAATTTTTTAGCACGGTACTGCTCTGTGTTTTACCACAATTTGCTCTTGGGCGTATAGGTGACCTCTGTGCTTTGTTTCAAGTTGTGTCCACATTTGGCTTAAGTATGCTTTTAAGCAGCTTGAAAAACTGGAACAATTCTGATCTGCAAAGATAAAGTTAGTTGCTGACACCACTTCCAGTGCTCTCTAACATATTTAAATAAGTCATTAAAGGAGACTCAAGAGTCCCTTCCTGTCCTGTTTCACCACCACAAACACAAAATACAAGTTCCCGCTCAACCTAGCGCCTCCCACATTCTGTCAAATTTGTCAAGTTCCACTAGCATTCTGTCCACAGTAGGTATCATTAGATGACCACCCCCAGACCTGCTCAGGGGGTGGCCAGCCACAGATCCCTAACAGCACCAGGTTTAAACAGAACTGGTGCTACCGCAGCTCACAGTCCACCCATGTGGCGCACCCCTATCCCACACCATGGAGCTGTGGATGAAACAGCTGCAGCTCTACGCTACCACCCACAACTCTATGGCACTGCTGGGGCAACCCCCCAGTCTGAAGCAGAGCTGCAGTGGCCCATCTGCTGAATGGACAGACCGCTGCTCTGGATCTGGGCAGCCTACTCTGTTTGTAGTGCTCTGGAACATTCCGGAGCACCGCCAGCAGAGCTGCCCCAGAGCACAGACAGCCTGCTTTCCCCTCACCTCTGGGAGGGCCGTCTTTAAAATGGGCGGCAAGCCCAGGGGTGAGGTGGAGCAGCTGTCCATCTAAAAAAAGCTGTCCATCTAAAAAGGATTATATTTAAGTGTCACAATGAGGCCACACAGGTAACAAGGCCACGAACCACTTCCTTAGGACAAGCCTTCAAACAGCTTTCCTAGAGAAAATTTATCTCCCCACCAGTCAGACTCTGGAGAGTATACCCTCATCTCATCCAACTTACTTCATTATCAAGTTAGCCCAATTACAAGCACAGCCTGAGAGCACCCCAAAAATTTTCCCTGAAACTTTTCTCTACTGTGATGCTTATTTAAGATTGAAATCAGACCAATAACTGATAATCTTGCTAACCAATAATGTCTCATTGTTTCTTACTGAAACCCAAGGACCTGCGTTCACTGTGTTTTTACCATTGCCACAAATGGGGAAAACGCAGTGAATACAGGTGTCTGCTGACAACCAGTGTGTTGTATCTGATATTTGTCTTGTGCCTAAATATAAGAGGATGCCGGTAGCACTCTCTCTCTTTGAATTACCTAACACTTGCTATTAGCAACAATTCTTGCAACTTAGTTTCTGAAACCTTAGTCACAAGTCTTTGATCAATGGCAGAAGATAGGCCCAAGATCCAGAAAAGCATCTATCCTCATCCCAGTCAGATTTGGCAGAATTGTAAACTTGGAAAATCACCACCTCCTATAAGCACTGTTGTTGCTTAATTTTGGCAGCACACCAGAACATTCCCAGCCTGGGCTCATGCCACATCAATATCAGTGTGCGCTGCACTGGTAACAGAGATTAAATCCAGCTGCTGTCAGAGCAGCCATGCCAGTATGTTTGGGCACACGAGCTTCCCTTGACCAACCCTGAATACAGCAGTTGGCCCAAGAGATTCAACTCCCCTTCTAAGAATCTCACATGGAGTGGCAGCTCCCCTGTCCCCAGGCAGAATAAGGACCTATGAAAGAAATTGTTTTGCACATGCACAAAAATCACAACAAACACCGGGTAGAAGAGGCAAAGTTGGTGGTCAATTGATGCCTAGTTCTTTTTCTCTGGATGCTCAAAATGAAACATGTCAAACCATATTTTCCAAATGCCACACAACCGATACAGACGCTCATTAGACTCTACTAAAAGCAGCCACAGAGACTATGTACTAAAAGCAGTGAGATGGAGTAATGAGGACAAAGTGGGGTGGGAAGTCAAAAGGTCCCAAGTTCAAATCCTATCTTGGGGGCTGATTCAGTGTGTTTGGAAACCGAGTCTAGACAATCTTACACTATAAATAATGTCCATTTTCTCTCTAATGCTGAGGATAAACAGTCATTGAAACAATTTACCAAGGGATGGGGTGGATCCTCCATTAGTCTTTAAATAAACACTAGACTTCTTAATAGGCTGCTTGCCCACATTACACAATTTCACGTTTGGAAATCCAGCTCTGACACTTAACGGGAGTTCTGTATTACATGAGACTGGAATGTGTGCATGGGGTGAGTTCTGTATTACGGAAGATTGGAACGTGTGCATGGGGTGAATTAAACATGAATTTAAGCTTATACCAAAATTACGTGTGCATGGATCCTTTAATGGATACCTTACAGTCACATGACTTTGCATGGGGGAGGAGGGGGCAGAAGGGAAAGAAATTAACATTGGCATACAGCCCAGCAGGAATCTTGCATCATTGCTAATTTCCCCTGAAAAAGAATCTCATGTGAAGATCAGCATGTGGGCAAGCAGCCATAAATGAAGATATATATATATATATATATAAAAAATTCTAGCTCAACTAGAAAATGTGGGTTTGAATAAGGAACTGTAGGATGAAATTAAACAGCCTTATTATTTAAGAAGGTCATACTAGATAATCAGAGTGATTCCTGCTTGCCTTAATCAAAAACATATAAAAAGCCTATCCTGGTCAGTCCAGAGCACCTACATCGAAGAAAAGAGAACTCAGCATGAGCAGCTATGACCATTCCTGAAATTGGGAGGGAAAGAAACATGGAGGACAAGGGAACTTGCATGAAAGGGTAAACAAGTCCCAAGCAGGCATTACTGTGTTCTGGTATCAGCTACCCAAAAATAAGTTAAAAACAAATAGCAGGGGGAAAAATGGCAGTGCATGTTTTAGAATCAGGTCTATGATGGCAAGTCATTCCTGGTTGTTGGGATTTGCTAGAAATATTAACAGACATTGAAAAAGGGAGGGAAGGTCTCAAAAAGCAAGATCTTAAGGAACTACGGTCAAAGAAAGCCCCTATACCACAAATACTTAAAATTGCTTTACAAGACGTTTTGAATGTCTATTTTAGAGTTGGTTCGAACCTGCAAATTTAAAGTTTCAGGTCTGCAGTGAGCTTTGTGCAGGAACAGAGTTTTGTCTGCACAGAGGTTCCTGCATGATTGGCATTTGAGCCATTAAAAAAAAACACCACAAAATCCTTTTTCAGACCCTTGCCATCATCATCATAAAAAATGTTCACTCAGTTCAGAATGGTTACTGTTCATTCTGGAAAGAAAAATAAAACTCTACAGTGATGATTTTTAGAACACACTATATTGGCTGAAATAAGACTGATTGTCCTTCTCCCTGCCAGTGATTGTAACGGAGCCAAAAATCAGAGTGTGTGCTGTGTGGCAGAGAACTGATCCAACTTCCCCACAAAATCAGTAAGGGCCTTTCCATTGACTTTAATGGGAACTGGACCAGATCCTAAGTGAAGTGATTAGCTCAGCCCTCCCAGATATGCATGTTAGTTCATTCTGGTTTCTGAGCCAGCAGAGGAAGTGTACTCTTTTAAAAGAGTAGAATTTTAAGGGTTTCTGGAAAACGTAGTGCTGTGTCTTCTGTTTGTTTGTGAGAAGGTATTCAAAATTTAAAGGAAATTCAACAGCTAAGACGGATAGGCAAACAGTATGTCATCAATCCAGAATAAAAATACTACATTAGTCAGTGTGAAGGAGCTAACAAGTCAGAACTTTCTCAACTTTGACCTGATTTTCACCATTTACCAGAACGACATTAACCGGATACATAAAGAAAGTCAGTTTCACTCAAACAGATGTCATTGGTAAACCGTTTTCTTGCCCCAAAAATGTGACTTTTCTCTTTCTTGGGATCCTTTTAAAAAAAAAGGAAGGGGGGGGGGGGGGGGGGTTTTTTTGGGGTTGAAATGTACAAGGAGGAAGACAGTAGCACTCCATCTCTCCCTCCCAAAATGGATTCTAAACTCATGGACAAAAATATTAAAATAGGAATATTTTAAAAAATTGTACAGCACAATGGACTTATTTTTCTCTTCACAACATTACTACCTTTCTGGTTACTCACTTTTAAGCCTTGGTTACATAGTCTTCTCTCCTCTTTTCCCTTCATCTCAAGCTTGTTGCTAAAGCTTAATGCTTCTAAATGGTATTATCTCAAAAAATATATCCTTCCTACCCACTTCAGTCATCTCTTCTCTGGTCTCCTCTAGTCTCTCACAGCTTCTTGCAAATCCACATGCCAGTGAAATAAAAACCACATGCCAATAATTTACCTTACCTATTACTCTAAGTACACAATCATTTGTCTAAACAGATGATCTGCTTTGCAGAATGTTTCTGTATCAAATTCAGACTTCTCATAATCACCTAGGAAGACAGGGGGGTGGGGGGTGGGTGTCTGCCCAGGCCTATGGGTGCAGCCACATGCGTTGGGGCTGGCCCCATCCCCTGCATACCCCATAGCAGGCAACTGCAGTCACCACACTTTGGGGGCAACGTGGAGAGCAGGGCAGACAGTCCGGTCCCCTGCAAGGAAGCCAGGCAGGTGGATCATTGTCTGAGGTCCTGCTATGCCCTGGGGCAGGCCAAGGTGCTGGTCAAACACATGGGCGCCCAGCACCACGCACCGACTATCCTCCTCCTGGCCATGCATGACTGGCAACAGCACCTGCTGCTCAAAGCCCCATGGCAGACCTCACCGCATAGTAGACAGGGACCAGGTCCACGAGCAGCAGCACGCTACCCCACGTTAGGTAAGGCTACTAACAAGCTGTGCCCCTGGCCTTTTTCAAAGGCATAGTAGCCAGCTGCTCTGCCCTGCCCACTCCAGGGCAGGGTGAATATCTGGCAGCCACCAGGCACACAGTGCACTGCATCACATGGTAAGGCTGCCCGATGGTGGGGTAGTTTCTTGTGTGGCTGTACCCTACAACTCTGCTTGCATGTCCCATTGCTCCCCTACGTTCTGTCATCTCCAAGAACGCATATTTTTGCTTCCGACTGTACCTACTCCATTCCAGTCCATCTTACTCTGTGAGCTGTGCCACTGGAATCCACGTGAGATAGGGCAGCCAATGCTAGCTGCAATATCCTATCTTCCCTTTGATCATATATACCATAGAATTTCACTTTTCATCACTTCCCTTAAGGCTAACTAAAGGAAATTAATCTTAACCCCAAATTCCACTCCTGTGAGGTGATTTAGACCCAGAAATCAACAGCTGGCTAATTTAATGGAATAATAGGTGTATTATATAAAATGTTAAAATAATATAACGGAAGTTATAACTCGACCACTTGGAAATTCCAGAAAATTAAAAGACAGCCCAAGCAACTGCAGTTCTGCTCCCTTGCATATAGTCCTTATGATGCAGGCCACAAGCCATGTATGTTGCTCAGGGGCTGAGGCTCCAATCTTCAAAGTATGAAAACCATACATTTCAATGGGCCTTTGTGCCTGCCCAGGTTTAGGATCAGAGCCTGAGACAGATGTTCAATGTTTTATTTTTATCCATCTATCACTCACCAGGTGAATCCAGACACATCCTCCAAAATCCACAACGAACACTAAATTATTGCTCAAATATATTTATATAATAGGTTAACTACTACCTCATAGATAAGACACAGGCATTAAAACACATTCATGAGATAAGGAAGTACTACTCTATCATAAATATGATTTAAATGATCTTTCATACAAGCTCTATTAAGGAAAATTATATCAGAAAATTCTGGATAACTTGTGTGGCAGGTTTACCACAAGGAAGCATCCAGATTTGTTTTAAAAAAAAACAAAAAACTGCAGTACTACAGGATACTATAAAAGACAGACGTGCTCCTTCTAAGTCAATGGGACTAGTTATTGATGTGTGTTTGCAGGATCAGAGCATATCCCCCCCCCAACCCTACTCTGCTAATACACATTTCAATGCAGCTTGCACCAGCAGAGAACTAGTATGAGGCTGCCTAGTATATGGGTAATTTTACACACATGCACAAGTAATTCTGCTAAATAAAATAAATAAATAATAGCACACCACTCTGAGGTAACTGCCTAGTGGCGATAAGCCTGCAAAATTATCAACAGGCATTGTCTAGGGAAGGAGCCTGTTATGTTATAACAGGATAAACACATGGACTGGAGACTCTCACATGCTATGCACAATCTACACATGGGACAAGAGCAAGGAGTACCTTTTCTGGCTGAAGACATGTTACCACCAGGGGCTAGCATGTTAAGGGATATAGCTTAAACACTGGGTTAGCTGTGGCATGCTGAAATTCTATGGAGAGGCTAAAGCACATTAACCATGTCCTCTTGGTACGCAAGGAAGTTAATGCATATAGGAAACAAGCCAGGAACGTAGTCCTCTTGGGCTTCATTCAAACAAGATGCTAAGTTAGCAAAAATCCTTTTCCCCCAGCTTTTTTTTTTTTTTTTAAATTGAGTGTAAAAGTTAGGATGCATGATGCAGCGGGTGTAATGTGCGTTTAATAAAAAAAATTAACGCTCGTGCTTATTTCTTAATGTACATTTTTCAAATGGTGGGAAGGGAGCAAGGGCCTGCTCTGCCACATACGTAACAAGTGCCTCACAAAGCACCAGGCAAAAGCCAGCCGTGCAGCATTATGGGATTGCTAGCAGTGGCTGTGGCAATACAGGAAACAAAATTTTCAACAGAGAAGCAACATGTGAGCTACAATTAAGCGAAATAGTTCTCTTTTGTCTGAAATTAAAACTGCAGCAGAGGAGATTCATGTGAATACAGCCTCAGAAACAAACCCACGGGGGGGGGGGGGGGGAGAGGGGTGCCCCCAATTCCACCAGGTGAGGCTATCCAATTCCAGGGGACGTTTACCCCCACATAGTTTGCCCAGAAGTAAAATCATTTCAAAACACTACATCCACATCCAGAAACAAGACTGCCACCCATCCATATGGGCAGCCCATTTCCCCCCCTTCTTTTCATGAATCTGGAGAGGGCCTGGCCTTATAAGCCCCTCCATCTCTTCCCCAGTGGCTACAGGCCTGCCCATATTGCAGCCTTCTCAGAGGTGGCAACGCTAGCTGGGAAATGACCCCTGCCTGGTACATCTCACACGAATAGGCGTGGCCACATAAAATATTAGTGTGCGGTAAAACCCCCCCCCCCCGGTAAGTTACCCCCGAAACCCCCTTTACCCCTATGGGGGCGGGGGCAGTGTGGAGTAACGAACCCAAGGGTAGAAGCAGCCCCATGGAATCAGAAGTGCCCCATCATCCTTCCCTCATTGCCCTGCCCAGGCTGAGCCGGCGCCGCCATTGCCCTTTTAAGACACGGGAAGGGAGGGGAGGCGAGGCAACAGCGCGCTCTCCTCGGGCTGAGGGGAGCGAAACCGGCGGTAGCGCTAGCCCCCGCGCGCTTCCAGCCGCCGCCGCCGCCCGAGGCCCCAGAGGGGGAGCGGGCGCGGGGACTGGAGAGGAGAAAGAGAGCAGCTGCCGTCGGCCACCCTGCGGGCGGAGACGCGGCGGCGCGGGGACAACATGGCGGCCGCGGCCCTGTGGCGAGAGCCGAAGAGCGCGGGGCGGGCCCCTTCCTCCCCCCTGTCCCCGGGGGCTCGCTCTTCTCTCCGCTCTCCAACCTGGCTCCAGGGAGACGCAGCTGCCCCCGCTCGGGCTGAGCCACCTGGGCCGCCCTTCCCGCCTTCCCTCTCCCCGGAGCAGCGCGCCACAAGCCGGGCTCCCCGGGGAAGTGGTGGCGGCGCGGCATGAGCCGGGCGAGGAGGAGCAGCAGCAGCGCGGCGCTTACATCCGGCGGGGTCCGGTTCCGCAGCTCCAAGTGGATGCGCTTCTTCATGTCCATCTCGACGCGGCCGCCCGGAAAAACTTTCTGCGGCAAAAGGCAGGAAGGAAGGAAGCAGCGGGGTCCGCGGGGCCACAACGCTAAGTTACTCACAGGAGCGGAGACACCATGGCGGGAGGGGGCCGGCGGCGCTCAGTGCTGCCCCCGCCCCGGCAGCCGCGGCTGCAGTTAAACCGGCAACGCGGCCCGGGCGGACTCCGCTAGGGGGCGCGCTAAGACAAGGAAACCGGCAGAGGCGGCTCCCCCTGAGCCCCACCGCCCAAACCAACGGTGCGACCCTTCTCGCTCCTCCGTCGAAGTCAAATGGAGCGGAGCCACTAACGTTTTGTGAGACCAGGCTCCGTCTCAGCCGCCCCGTTCACCACACGCTTTCCTAATCGACACACACACACGGGTGCGCAGAGAGCTCCCCCCACACAGTCTGCCCAAGGACCCTGTGAGGTCGGAAAGCTTGCACAGCTCCAACCAACTGTAGCAGCCCCAATAAAATATATTACTTTACTGCTTTGTCTCTATTGCTATATTTGGGAGCAACACAGCAAATCCTGCTTTCTTTACACTAATTACCACGTAAACACATAGAGCCCCCAACACACAAGCAAATTACCACACAGAGGCACCCGGGTCCCTCACCATACAGCCTACACTCTCTGGCACCTCTCTGATCACCTTGCAAATACAGTGTCTTCCCTGATATCTCCAAATACACACCCATAGCCACGCAGATTCCCCGTCACCCCCACGCTGTCTCAAATACTTCCCTAGTCTTCTCACAAAGGTGACTTGTCTCGCCTGTGTCCCACACATGCTGAGGGACCTGTGTTCATCCCACAATCTCTTCCCTAATATCACCAGGCACACATACACACTACTGTTATTGCCACATTATAGGCGCACCCAGATCTGCAAACTCACATTGTGTCACTACTGCCTTTCACTCAAACAGCCAAATCCCTGATCTTGCTCAAGGGATTTGCTGAGAGTGGGGGGGCAGCACTTTGAACAAAAGTTATTCCACTAGTGGTACTTAGTGAAAGTGAGATTCAAATTTATGAGTGCCTGTTTCTTTATCTCACAGAACAGTTCCCTAAGCCACAGGGATCAACACCATATTGTATGTTGCACCTCTCTGAATCACATTTTAGGGACGGACGATCAGATCCCATAAGTTGTAGGTGGCTAGGCTCAGGGGCATAGCTACCATGGAGTGAGGGGAGCCCAGCCCTGGCCCCAGACTCTGAGGGAGCCCTTTGTAAGTGACCTGAGTACTAATAGGAAACTTTCAAAATGTGTGGGAGAGGAAGTGGTAGGGACAGCATTCCACTCCAGACCACTCTGAAAATGTCCTAGTGGTGTCTGGGTGTTTCCAAAGGACCTGGCCAAGAAGGAAGTTTTAAGAGTAGGCTGGGATAAAGTGCTGTCCTCACCCACCCATAAGAGTTCCTTCCTACTGCTCCGGGGGGACAGGCTTGGTGCTGAGGCAATGCTGCCTTCAGGGTACGCCCTGCTCCTTCCCTGGAGACAACCCTTTCTGCCACCGTGGAGACCCATCGCTTTGCAGAGTGGGGTGGAGACAGACGGACCATAACTGGGACATGAGCCCAGACCTGCCACAGCCTTGCTACATCACTGGCTAGGCCTATGACCATTTCCCCCCCTTGAATGTTGGGAGGGGCACATATCCTCCCAGTCCACTTCAAAAAATACACCTATGAGTTGGCAACAGTTTTTAATAACACTGATACATACATCACAATTCCCTCTTCTTGGCCCTTCATTTTCTCCATCCCTCATTAGACACTTTGGCAGCACAATCCTGTGGCTGTTTTGTGCTGGCACTAGCCTTCACTGCTGGTGCAAGTCCCATTCATTTAAATAGGCTTCATCAGTGTGATAGCACTGCTGCTAAACAGCCAGAGGATTGTTTCCATAATGCATCAGTGTGTCCCATTAATACAATGCCAAGCCCTATCATATCTAGGAATTTTGAAACTACAATCAAGAAAACCGCTCCCTTTTTGGGAGCGAGTGGTTGTACAGAAACGGAGCTATCTTTTCTGATGTGGCATGTAATGGTATTGTCAAGACTGAAATCCTGAACTGATTGAAGTAAATGGTTCAGCTCCCATGAATGTTAATGGCGGAGGATTAATTTGCTGAGTGAGGCAAAATGAGGCACTCCAGTCGACTGGATGGCATTTCTTTGGGTGCAGTCTTGAACCCTTTGAAGTCAAAAGCAAAACTCCCATTGACTTTAACAGAGTCGGGATTGCATCTTCTATCTGAATTCAAGAATTCAAGGAATGCTCTAGGTATAAATGGGCCAAGCCCTACTGATTTTGTGAGCATTGCAGGACATGACCTTATGCTGACTTCCCCCGTTTTAATGCTAGGTTCCAATCCTGATATTTCCTTATTTAAATTTATTATCCTGTCCTACCCCAAGGGCTCGGCAGATTACAAAACACAAAGTTGTAAGACATTAAAATCCCTCATTCCAAACCTCCCTAAGGCCTTATCTCCAACCTCCCCAAACCCTATTCCTCCTTGCCAAATGCCTGCCCAAATAAAAATCTCTTACATTTCCTCTGGAAGATGAGCAAGCTTTGGCTCTGGTAAATTTTCAAGGTAAGGGAGTTCCACAATTCTGTGACAGCACCCAAGAATGCATGCTCTCACTGATGAACTTGAAGAGTAGATGATATGAGCAAGAGGGTGCTCATGGAACACCTCATAGGTCACAATAGGACATGAGGGAGGAGGTGGTGTTTCAGATATGTGGGGCCCAGGGGCTTTGTAGTTCAAAACTAGCACCTTGAATTGAGCCTGGAAAGCTACTAGCAGCTATTGGCTTACTGAAACGGTGTTATAATGGGCTCCCAACGACCCATTCCTAACAGAAGACCGGTCACCGTGTTCTGCACCAGCTGCAGCTTCCAAACAGTTGTAAAGGGGAGCCCTGCATAGAGCTCATTGTAGTAGTCTAGCCTTGAGGTCACAAAGACATGGATGGCAGTGGCCCAAGTCTGAATCTGACAGAAAGAATTGCAGGCTTCTCACCAGATGGTGTTAACGAAAAGCATTCCTGGCAGCTGAAGCAACCTGATGTTCCAGGAGCAGCAACAAGCCTAGGAGCATCCCTAGGCTCGGAACCTGAGTGACAAAAAGAGACTTGGCCCTTTGCCACCCAGGTCACAGGGGTGGCCAACCATCATCACTTCAGTCTTGTTTGAATTCACCTTGAATACTCTCTTACCTGCATCCAGTCCCCAATGGCAGCTAGGCATTGAGAAAGTGTTGAAGAAATACTTATTTATGCACAGACCCATTACTGCCTTGGCATTACGTGCATGTAAGTTCTTTCAGAATTGTCTTATTAACCGTTTCTACCCCAACTGTACTCAAGACTATGAAGGGCACTGTTCTCTGAGCAAATAGAGCCAATGCTAGCACTTTATGCGCACATGACTTTCAAGAAAATAATAGGGGACTCATGCCTGCAGTAAGTGTTAGTGCACTTACTAACTTATTGACCCCTAAGTGGTTTTTGAATTTTAGCCTCAAACACTTGGACAGCTTTAGACTGTGCTGAGCAAACCCTTGATTTCACCCTCATAAGTACAAAAAGGACTAGGAAATTATTGGGTAGGCCTTCATCTCATACAGACAGATAAGGCTCTGAGCACATACAGAGTATGGGACCAACCTTCCTGAAAGTGGACCTGATTTATGGTAATACAGGGACCCTGCAGGCCCTATATCCCTCCTCTCCCAGGCATGCTATAGCCCAGGCTCTTGCCACTTCAGTCAACTATCTTGTCATAGGTCCTAATGTTTCCACTGTATGTCACCTGCTGTGCTGCTTCTCTAGCAACTGGGAATCCACTCTCCCATCCTTATTGCCACCATGGTTATTGGCCCTGATCCCACCCCACCCCATCCTAGCTAGCCTGGCTCCATTAAAGTCAATGAGAGCTCAGTCACTGATCTCAGTGTCAGGGTTGTATCTATAAATCTTAGAAACTATAGAAAACTAACTCCACTGTAATAACTATAGTTAACACCATGGTTATTATCTTCAGCAGTTCACAGCTGCTGTCACTGGAACAGCCCCAAGTAACCCCATAGCTATCACCAGTACCACACAGACACATTTCTCAACCCGTCCCCAGCTCTCACCTCCACATCCCACCATTGCTACAGTCACCACCACAAACCAAAAACACAGAAGCCACCTTAACCTTCTTGTTTTATTTTTAAGGAGCAAAGGGTTTGGAGATGATTCCTCACAACTTTGGGGTTTGAGCAAGGAAACCCCTCCATTGCTCCCTCCCTGCTACCCCTACCTCACTGAATCCCACTGCTTCACATCATCCCAATCATTCCTTGCCCATTACTCCAAAACATAAACCTACTGCTTTTGATCACTCCATCTTTACTGCTACTACTTCTGTGCCTATCCATCCCCATAACTCCATATCCATTACCCCACCCACTGTTGCCTCTTCACTCCACATCCAACTATGCTCACAAGACCATGGTGGATGATGGGATGCAGCTGAACCCACTCTTCCATTAGAGAAATACTGAGTCATGCCCGATTGGATGAGGGCTATCAGTCAGCTAATGGGTGAGCAGGCAGGGGGAAAAGGACACTACCACTATAAAAGAGGAGGCATAGAATCACATGAGTGGTATTTGTACTGACAGATCAAGGAAAGGGGAACAGTAGGTGGTTTGTATAGACCCTACCCCCATGTTTCCACTGCTAGAATAAAGGCGTCATAGAAAGCAAAGCAAAGTAAGTGGTGTTTCAGGCTCTCCAACCCCTATATGTATAGGGTGTATTATACTATAGGTAGCTGGGGAAATGATTTCATTCTGTGGGGTGTGGTGGAATGGGCTTAATTGAAGTTGTGCTTTCCATGGTGGGTGGGGGTAGTGGAGCAGGGGAACTTGCTTGTGTATGTTTGGGAGGGGGTGCAGGTTTTTGAAGAGCTGGTGGTAGAGGCTTTGAGGGTGGTGGGGTATTATGCTACAGAGGTTAATGTGGAGCTCTGTGCCATTATGGGGTGTCTATGGCTTGGGCTGCGTAGGCCTGGCTGTACTGATAGGCAAAGATGGTCAGCAACTGAAGACAGGGACTTAAGAGGGGTGGCAAAATGTTACCACTCTTAAACTTCTTGTCCTTGGGTTTGTGCTGTAGGGGAGTAGCAACTTTTTCTTCCTACCACAGTGCAAGTCCTGAACTTCCTTCCTTGTACTGTGGGCTTGGCTGGGGGTTTGGGCAGCTACTGCTTGGACACAGCTGAGGCAATGAAATTGATCATGGGAAAGGAAGTCTGGTCAATTTCACCAAGCATCTATCTTGTGGGGTTGGAGACCCCTGCTTTACTCCTGATAGCTGACCAGCAGGGAGTTCAATCTGCAGAAGGACAGGAATTCTTTGTTCCCCTTTCCTTAGTTGTTGGGGGAGACGCACAGCACTGACACTAAGCAAAGCTGTCATAAAACTGATGATGATCCCTTTTGCTGCAACGAATCCCTTAGGGTGCAATTGACCATGGAAAAGGGAGCCTGGCCAGTTTTGCCAAGATGGCTGGAGGGACTCCCTCCTCCCTGCCTGACAGCTGATCCCTATGCAGGGGATTCCCTGTCTCCTTCAGATGTAAACCCCTGTTCTCTTGTCAGGTGAACAAGAAGCCCAGCCTGCACTGAATAAGGTTGGTGAAAATAACTAATCTACTTTGTCCCTGGTCAACTTCACATAGCCTTACCAGTGCAGGTTTGGAGCTCCCCTAGGGCAGCAAAACAGCTAGAGCTGTCCTGCAGTGCCCATGGCATGCAAATTGGGATTAGGGATACTTGGAAATGGTGTTGGAGCCTGAGGGTAGGATACTGGCAGCAGGGACGAGGGCTGACAGGCTGTGCTGTCCTCATTTGCTGTCCTCTCTCTCCCTCCCCTTTGTTTTAGGTCTGTATCCATGGCAACTCTATCCAAGACTCCTGCCAAGACTCCTCACCGCCGGTCCTCCCTCACCTCTGAAGAGGAGACCCCCAGCCAGGCCTCACGCTCCCGCCGCTCATGCTGCCCTGATATCCGTGCTTCAGGAGACTCCTCCCTTCGTAAACAGCATTCTGCCTCATCTCTTCACCCTGAAAGACAAGTTCGTCCCACCCCACTCACCGTGCCCCGCACTCGCCGCTCTGATGCTAGTGCTGAACCAGACCTGATGGTGTCAACTCTGGTATTGGCCTTGGCTCGGACAGGCGTGCCCTTCTCAGAGATTGAGTACTTTGAGGATCTTTTGCCACGTCATGCAGGGGTTCGACACCCATTGCCCTCCACAGTCCAGCTCTACCAGACTGTTGTTCCCCCTCTGGGACGACATCATGAGTCGGTTCTCCGCCGTGCCCTGCGTCATCGGGATGCTTTTGTTTTCCTCCATGAGTGCACAACTGGGGATGGGCGGGCAGCCCTGGGGGTCTCCCTTCTGCCTCTGGATCGGACTGGGAAATTCCCACTGCTTCTGGGGGTGGAGTTTCTGGAGCAGCTAACCCATGCTTCAGTGGCACGTGCAGTAGCTCGAGTACTGAGTGAGGGACATGTCCCGTTCCACCGGGTGCTAGCAGTTGTGACGTCTGGTGGTGCCCACATGATGCAGACCTTTGAGACCAATGGGATCTTGGGTGCTGTGCTGCCCTCTGCCCTCCATGTTCCTTGCCTTCTGCGCCAGCTGGAGCTGGTGATGGAGCTGTGGCCAGACGGGCTGGAGGAGCTGGACAAGGTTCTTCACCTTCTGGTGGCAACTCTAGGGTGCCATGCTGCTCTGCGGCACCGTTATCAGAGATTCCTGCTGGAGCGTGAATCAGATCTGCCTGTATCTGTGCCCCTGTTAACGGTGGGGGCGGGCCCTGAGGAGTGGCTGGAAGCAGCCACCGGGATGGTGGAGCATCTCCCAGCCTTGGCAGAGTTCATGCCAAGGGAGGAGGAGGAGGAGGGTGTTGCCTTGAAGAGGCTGCGAGAGCTGCTGGCAGAACACAATGAGGAGCTGGTGGCAGAGGCAACCTTTGTGGCAGAACATGCTCAGGGGCTATTGGATGTGGCACAGTTTCTTCGCCGGATGGGTGAGCCACTTGCACACCGTGTCTATGGAAAGCTAGATTCCCTTCGCATTACTCTTTCCTACCACATTGATGCTGGTTTAGGCCCTAACACGGCTCAGCAGGTAGCCCAGTGCCCACTTGAACTTGGAGAGCGGTTTCAAGGAGTCTTAGCTCTTAGTCTGGCCCGGCTGGGACGGATCTTCGATTCTTATCCTGCTCTGCCCACCCTGAGAGCAGTGCGGGCTCTGGATCCTAAGCAGCGGGGTGTGGTGGGCTGGAGCCGGCTGGAGCATGAGGAGGGTCTGCCTGGGCTGGCTCATGTGTCTGAGATGGAATGGTTCCGCTACCAGCGTCTGGCTGAAGCAGCCCCTGCTGATGTGTGTCTGCCTCAGTGGTGGGAAGCCCAGGCTGAGCAGCTACCTATGCTGAGCCCCCTGGCCCAGCGATACCTCTGGCTGCCAGTCAGTATTGCCCTTTCACCTTTCCCATCAGGGGGCATCCTGAGCCAGCCAGAAGGGGAGGAAGGGTCCTTGGATGAGAGTGTGCGACTGCTGAGCATGCTAAGGTACAACCGCAATTTTTGCTAGCTGGTGACCTCTGATCCTGTCTGTGAGTATTCATCTTATGTCCTCTGACCTCTGGAACCAAAGTGACTACTGCCTGTGACCCTGAATCCACATGATCTTTGATCCTACCTTGTGACGTTCATCCTAGAACTATTGTACAACCCTGGATGTCTGCTTGTGCAAGATTACCCTCTGACCCCTCACCCCTGGGACTTCTGGTGACCTTTAAACCTGTGACCGTTGCACAAGTCGGACCATTTCCCATGAGAGCCCCACCTTCACCCTTTGCTTGTAACTTTAGAAACCGATTTTCCCCTGCAGCCTTACCTTATACTTAACACCATTTTGGGATCTTCTATACACCTCCAATTTTAATTGTAAGAAATGTAATAAAATCAGACTTTTTTGCACAGAGATTGTGATCTTCATCAGATATAAAGTTTGTCTTTGCCCTGAACGGAGAGCTCTGGAAACATGGGCGAGAGAGGATGGGTTGTGCTGGGAGCCCAGGATTGCCAAGAACATTGGCAATAGCCAAAAAAGTAGGGATTGGGGCACTGTGAACAAAGAGGGGAACTAGGTGTGCTGGATTTGGGCTAGGAATTCAGGGAGGATGCTGAGGGAGGCAGGAGCCTTAGCACATTATCTGGGGCACTGGGTTAGAAGAGCTGGCAATTGGGTCCTAGCGTGGGAGTATTGGACTTGAATTGGAAATGTTGGTGGGATGTTGTTCATAGTACTGAGGAATGATATCTAGCAGTCCTATAGACAGAGAAAGAGAGGAGAGGGGAAACCAATGAGCTGTGGTATCCATGTGAGTGCACACCTGTGCTTGTGCAGACAGGAGCTTCAGTTCTTATAAACACTCTACAGTCAGCAAGTATCTTGGCAAGAGTCCCAAACCATGATTTCTGTTTTTCTTTCATGAGGCTTAAGTTTCCACTTAGGCTAATGGTAAAACATGACTGATGCAGGGTCAGATCCAGTGTGAGAAGGAACCCTTCATGGTGGGTGTTCAGACAAGTGCCTCCTCACAAATTACCCACTGGCTGTCATGGGGGTAGGGTGGCTATACCTCCCCTTTATAAGAGAATGCTTATGAAAAATACATAGTGCAGGGCTGCATTGGTTCCAGTGCAGGGCTACACCATGCATTTTTCATAAACATCTTTTTAAAGGGGAGGTATGGCCATTGGCCACCCTACATGGGGGTAACGGGTGGGTAATGCATGGGCAGGTGCCTGTTTTGAAAACACCCTATGTCCTAACCCAGTCTCTTCTGCTAATTGCTTTTCTATAGATTCTGTAAGAACAAGAGTCAGTCTGACCACTGCAAGATAATGTTTTGTACTTGCCCTTGGAGAAGTTACTAGGTCAGCACTTGTCTGAGTCAATGTGTCTTTTTTCTTTTTCTTCATTTGGGAGGGAAAAAGGGACTGGAGGCTTATGGTATGTCTAAAAATGCATTTATTTTTCAAGTGGAGAGTAGAGGATAGAAGGGAAACATCCAGGAACACAGCTATAATCGTTGCAGCTGCACCAAGGCCTACAAGCCTGGGGGCTTTTTCAGATGGACATTTAGTGCAGACTAATTGCATTAAGATAGGTTGTCTTTCTGAACGCTGTCAACCGTTTTTATTAGTCCACATTAACAAACCTGGTGGTTATAAACCCCAATTGCTGGGGTTTATAACAACTGTTCTTAAACTACTCCGGACTAATGTCCATCTGAATTATCCCAGACTAGTTGACTGTCCCATACTAAGGGCCACAGAGTGCAAAGGCTAGACCTGACAGACGCTCTAGGCATTTTTTCCCTCTACGGTATCTAGGGGCACATGACTGCCGGACGATCATATACCTCTGTCATTCTTCAACAATGCATGGTAGAGTGCCAAGATTAAATACCCTGAGGGATGAGCTTCCATTTTCTTCAACTCAGAAGTCAGAAAAGTGAAGAAAATCAGATTTTCTTCAATCCCAGAAATCAGTGGGCTGAGCATAGACAAAAAGCACCATGGGATTGAAATTCAGCCCAGAGACTCTAAGCACCGTGCTAACAGCAATATTCGGTTCACATAGCCGTCCTGGACTAAAAATGATCCCGGACTAGATTGTCTGTCTGAAAGGTAGGATGTGGAAAGTGTGGGCTAATAAGCACTGGAGTTTATTCAAAATAGTCCAGACTAGTTTTGCCATTTTAAAACACCCTAGAGTACATCTGCATACAGGAGTGGTGTGCCCCAGCGGGGGACCCATTCCATCTTCTGCACCAAAGCATGTTCCCACCTAGTTAAGCCACTGGAAACAGCTAAAAAAAGCTCCTGCCTGCATGTGCTGCTCTATGCAGACAAAACTGGACTGTCCTAAAGTCCAACATTCCAGATGTTCCTTGTAAACCCTTCTGCAGTCTTCCTTCCCACATTTCAATTTGTCCTCTCTGCAAGCTCCTATCTCAAACAGCAGGCAAAATCTTCAAGCATGCGTTAGTTCCCTGGCACCTGCTTTTTCCAGTGGCACCCAGCTGACTTCTGGTAGTGGGGGTGAATGTCTAGCAGCAGCCACTGTCTGCCCCTCTCCTATTGTATACACCCATAACACAAAGGGCTTGGTGGGCTTGACCTAGAGTCACATTTCAAGGGAAAGGGTGCACAAACCCTCCATTCCAAGGGCCATAGCAATACAATCTTAAACAGTTACATTTTGAAATAACATTGAGGAACTAGCCTAGAATGGGGATGTGAGTAACATACCCTTACTACTTTTTCTTTGTTTGGTTTGTTAAAGATGCTCCCATTGGTACAAGCCTGTAACTGGATCTTCAGCTCTATCCTTGCTGCGTCCAGCCTTTCCCTGTGTTCTTCTTTAGCCATCCCTGCTCCTGTACTCTTAGCACATTGGTTTTGCTGGGATTTGGCTCAGGGATAGGGGTGCGTTACTTTGCAGCCTCTGAGCATTTTCACACAGACTTATCCCAGGACTATAGCATTAATCCCGAGATATTTTGTCTGTCTAAATGCGGCATACGATGATTACAGTGCTGGGATAACAGAAAAATCTGGTGTTTACAAAACCTAGTTTTTGAGGTTTTGTAACATCCGGATGTTAGAATATCCTGTGATTATGTCCATCTAAACGACTTAAATATCCCAAAGTCAACACCACAGAGCCTAATGGCAAGAGCTGACATCCTATCTTGGAATAAAGATATCACTGGGTAGAAATGTCCGTGGTACCACTTTGTAATTGCTGAATAACAATCCCGAGATAGTTATTATCCTAATCCAGTGATAGTTTGTCTGCCTGAAAGCGCCCTCCAGATCACCATTCAGATATCCCTATCAATACTTACCCCTTGTCTCCAAAATAATTTCCAACTGTTTCTCTATTTTAAATTACCAATCCTTTTACAGCAGAAATGGCTTTTCTGTGCTTGCTGGAACAAAGATAGGATTACGGTAGCTAATGATATGCTCCCACAATGCCGGGGGGATAGTCTGTAAGGGCAGCCAGCTGTATACAAGGTCATTACCACTCATTGTAGGTGGGAATGCATGATGGGGAGACTGAGGGAGTGTGGCTTCTGGACAGAATGGGGCTTAACAGAGAGAGACACTCGGGGCTGGGGTGCTGTTTATTGTAAGGATTCCTTCACCTTTGTTTCCGCATTTCAAGCGCTGGCAGTTTCTAAGAAACACTCTGAAGTGGGGGGTGGGTAGGATACCAATGCAAATGGGACTTCTAGCCTATTGTCTCTACACACTCCTTAAAGAATGGGTCCTCTCTGTACCGTCCCCGAAAAGTATAGATTGTAAAACAAGAAAGTAGCATTGCATGCACATATACAGCCGATATTACTAATAGGGAAATAGACATTCAAACCAGAGACATCTCAGCAACCTGTTGCCCCCGTTTTGCCAGGCAGAAAACACACAAACAGAATATATCAAGTTGGATCTCAGGCATGGCACTAGCAGCTGGGCGCAGTGGCTTGTGCCTGTAATCCCAGCTCCTTAGGAGGCTGAGGCTGTAGGCTCGTGTGAGCTCAGGGGTTGTGGGCCGTGGTGATCAGGTGTCCACGCTAAGGTCAGCATCAGTATGGTGACCTGTGCGAAACTGTAGGTTACCAGGTTGTCTAAGAAGAGGTGAACTGACCCAAGTTCTAAGATTCAAAAGAGACTTACAATCAAAGTTTATTCAGTGATTAGTTATACGTTTAGGCACATAATACATCAAATGTTGTAAGTGTAAAATAAATAAAATAAAGGCTATAAAACAGAATACATAAAATGAAATCATCAAGTTTGAATTTTTGTACAGTGTATCTATCCAGCCAGAAAGGCAAAAGTAGCCATAGATTTAACACTGAGTTCACATCAGAAGCCAGCAGCAATTCCAGTTTACTTTCCATAGCAGGCAATGTTTTGCCCTCTAGGATCCAGCAAGCCAATGAAGTCTCAACTCCTCCTCATACCAACAATGGAACACATCATGTTCCAAGTCTTCAACATTGTCTGATCCACAAGGACATTTACGCTGAATAAGGTGTTTGATTATATCTTCCTTGTGTGACTGCAGAATCAAACAATTGGAATTGAAAAATAGTATAAATTCTACGAAGGGAGGGATTTATCAATATCTGCAAGTATTTCTCAAATGTGAACAGATACGAAGGGGCCACTTTCCATGTCGCAACTACAGCCATATCTTCTTGGTGTGCGATATCTGTCAATCTTTGTTTGATCAAAGCATTACCATGCCTTGGAGTTTGTTCTAACAAGAACTGAAAAGATAGCCCAGCCCTGGAGATCACTTTATACACCTGAGAAATCCAAGTATACCTGTGACATGACAACTTTTGTGTTCAACTTCCTCTAATAAGCATAAATACAATAAGCCTGTTTGGTTTGCAGTACAGAGTTTTGCCCAGTATTTCACCAATGCAATAGATGTCAAACACTGAATTGAGTTCACCCCGTCACAGCACAAAGGACTTCATCTGACATGCTCTTTGGAACTATTAACAGATGCCTACGACAATTATTCTGGATAACTTCCAAGGTGTTACCAGGCAAGGGAGGCATGATCTCCCTGCCATACCATAACTGAGCTTGTGATTTAGCTTTAAATACTCTAAGGACTGAAACAGTTTTAGAGTACTTTGAAATGACAGCTAATCTAAGAATTCCCTTAGAAGAACAAGAGGCTTTGGCAGATACATGTTGCCTGTGTTTATACCAAGAGTCAGAACTGATAAACACAATGCCTAAATATAAATACGATTTGACCTGTATTAGTTGATACCCATCCAGACACCATTCATAACTGCAAGCTCTTTTCCCTATTATCATAATCTGGGGTTTGTTATAGTTAATCTCTAGACCATTGTTCTTGCAATAATTGCTGAATTTAGTCAGCAGTTTATATAACCCTTTCCGTGTTTGAGAAAGTAGAATTATATTATCTGCATAAAGGAGGATAGATAAAGGACGACTCTTACGTTTGGGAGGAAAATGTTCCACAGAGTCCATATCTGGAAAAACATAATTAATATATAAATTAAAGAGCAGAGGGGCAAGGATACAACCCTGACGAACATCTGAGGTAGTAGGAAAAAAATCAGATAAGATTTCTTGTGGGCCATATCTTACTTTTGCTTTGGTATTGCTGTGTAACAGAATCATGAGTTCTAATAAGTGGGCATTGATCCCTAAAGCTTGTAATTTCGACCAAAGTTTAGACCGGTTTATAGAATAAAATGCCTTTTTTACGTCAATAAAAACAGTAAATAATTTCTCTCCTCTTATGTGAATATACTTGTTAATAAGATGGGCCAGAACAAAACAATTGTCTACTGTTGTTTTATGATGCTGAAAGCCAGCCTTCTCATCTGCAATTAAATTATGTTTTTAACCCAGCTTTCAAGGTTATTGAAAAGAAATTTGGAATACACTTTCCCAAGCATGGGTAGGAGACTAATTTGTCTATAGCAACTAAGGTCATATACATTTCCCTTTTTTAAAATAGGAATTATTATACTCATGTACCAATCTGAAGGTAAATATTTGAACAAAGTAATAGAGATGAAGAGTCTTGCCAGCAGAGGCACCCACCAATTAAAGCACAGCTGGAATCCCTCAATAGGAATAAAATCAACCCCAGGAACTTTATTCAATTTAAATGAGTGTTTAATTTGTTCTCTCTCTCTCTCTCTCTTTCTAAGGAAAGGAGGTGGTGGTGGCGGTGGGGGGGGGAGATGGCCTAGAACTTCCTGAAGAGGCTTCAGTAAGTGAAAAGCTCTGTTCTCCTTGGTTAGAGGACCTGTTATACAAACCCTCAAAAATATGATTCACTCTTGTTCACCAATATGACTGGGGAGCAGGTGCAGCATTTGAAGAATTAAATGTAATGACTTTCCAAAAAATTCCTGGAATCCCTAGTTACAACTGCTGCACCTAATTCTCAACAGATTTGATCTAAATGAAGCATAAGTCGTCATATTGAAGCTGACCTTAGTGTGGACACCTGATCAGCATGGCCCACTACAGCTCAGAACCCCAGAGCGCAAGCAATCCTACAGCCTCAGCCGCCCCAGGAGCTGGGATTAAAGGCATAAGCCACTGTGCCCAACTGCTGAAGCTTTGCCCATGATGGTACTTTAGACTCTGCTTGTGAATTTTCTTCCTTGGCAAAATGGGAGCCAGGGCTGGCCTTAGGAAAAGCGGGGCCCTGGGCGGTAGAGATCTGTGGGGCTCCCCTCCTGGTGGCAAAGCTGCCGGCCACCGGCGAGCCTAGGGGGCACTCCCCAGCTCAGGAGGGCGCTCCCCAGCTCAGCAGAGCTCTAGGGAGGGTCTTGTACATTTTGGGTGGAGCCACCGAAAATCCAGCAACAAAGAATAATTTCAGCAAAGAGAAAATCCAGCAACAAATAATTTCAACATCTTAGTTTTATCTCACGTTGCCAACATTTGGAAACCAAGATCACAAGAGTACCCATTAAATCTCAGGATTGCAACACCTCAGTTTTATCTCACATTGCCAACATTTGGAAACCAAGATCACAAGAGTACCCATTAAATCTCAGGATTGCAACACCTCAGTTTTATCTCACATTGCCAACTTTTGGAAAACAAGATCACAAGAGTACCCATTAGATCTAGGTGCAGCTGGGAGGGGTGGGGGGAGAGGGAAGCAGCCAAGCAGCGCAGGTGCAATGGGGAGGGGGGGAAGCAGGGGAGGAGGAGATCTGGGTGCTGCAGC
>QEPC01006122.1:1568207-1580945 GCA_003113815.1 Sphenodon punctatus | reverse complement strand
CCCCCATGAGCACTGACTTGGAGACTCCCAGTGGGGAAAAAAACAAAAACCAGCGCCATCTGTCAGTCTCTAGCCTGCAGTGGTGCGGGGCCCCTCCCCACCGCGGGGCCATGTGCCTGGGCACTGGTGGCACATGCCTTGAGCCGGCCCTGGGCAAATTATGCTAATATGTTAATTATGCAATTTAGGCCCCCACACCAAAACGTTGTTACCCTGGGGCCAGCCCTGTTCCTTCTCCTGCAGTGAGCAATATGTTCACTCCTAGGGCTGTCAGATCAAACTTCCAAAAATAAGGGACGCTAAAGAAATGAGGGATCCTGAAATAACAGAACAGCCTTTATGTTCCATTCGGCTAGGGTGTTCAGAATAAGAGATATCCATTGTGTAAATAAGGGATTTCTGTTACGTTCTATGGGAGTGCAGCAATCCCGTTATGCCATGCGGCAGGCTTCTGTGTGGTCCATTGAGGGGCACTTGTTACCCATGAGGGGTGGGCAGGGTTGACCTTAGAATTTATGTTGGGCCCCGGTGGCCCCTCCCCAATTGGGAGCACCCACTGAGAGGCCCTAAAGGTGGTCATGTTTTTGGCCCTGCTGGAAGGGAGTGGGGCCCCCACATATTGCCCTGGTGAAAACAGGGGTGCACAGGGCCCAGGGCAGTCACCCCAGTCCTGGTGGTCAGCTAAAGTGAGAAGTGTCCCTTCCCACATTAGGAGAAATGGTCAGGAAGGAATTAGCACCATTGTTAAACAGCATTTGTGGGTTATTTGTGAGGCTAGGGAGTAGCTATAACAGAAGAGGTAGTGTAGCCGCATCGAGACACTGAAGGCTCCACCCTCCCGTTGCAGTAGCTGTATCCCTTGTCACTGGGAGGGAGCAAAGGGAGCCCCTGTTCTATCTTCTGCACCAGGGCTCATTCCAACCCAGCTACGCCCCTGAAGTGAGGCATCCTGCAAACTAATCTATTCACACAATTTAAAAAAAACTGCAGGGGAAGCAGGTTCTGCTGGGTGTCTTGTGAGAATGCGCTCTAGCTGCATGTAACAGTGAAAGAGCACAGCCACTTCCCCTTGACCACTGCTGAAAGCTCAGGGAAGCGACACTACTGCTGTGGAGGCCAGTGATTGTGACAAAATGCTCGTTTAACCCTGTCAGGTCCAGGCATGTATTCCTACTTGGGTGCTGGCAGAACATGCTGAGTGGCTGAGGTTGTTTTCTCTTATTTTGGAGCCTGAAATTGGGAAGGGAGAGTCACTTGTTGCCATTCCAAGGGCACGAGGCAGCAAAGTTTTATCTGGTTTACAGTGGCTGCTGGTGGGGATATTTTGCTGAGTCATCATTGATTTATCACCCCTCCACAGGCCGTGAGGACTACGGCAGCACCTCTCCCGCCCAGCACTTGAAAAAGAAGTTGAGGGAGCCCCTCCTGTGAGCACTGAAGGGGACTCGCTGCCATTTTGTGGTTCATTCTCTATTTCCAGTTGCTTCCCTCAGGTACTGACCGGCACAGTCAGTTTGCCTTGTAAAAAAAAATCTTTAAACAGTGAGGATCATGAGCCTGTTAACACAAAATACTCCCAACCCCAGAGAACTCCTACTTATTTTACCCCAGGGTACATTACCTCACACCAACTGCCCATGTGGCCCCTGTCTTTGAGATAACCTAACCTTTGAGTAGGAGCGTAGCCATTTGCCACTGGAGTAATGAGAAGCCGAGAGAAGCTGGGATGGAGGTTGGCATGGGAATGGTTGGTGTGAGGAACTTTTTAATGTATATTTTTATGGGGGGGTTTATATGGCTTTTATGTTGTAGCTCATCCTGAGCCTTAGAGGAAGGGCAGGACAAGTTTAAATAAATAAACAAATACCTCATAATACCATGGAGTACCGTTTTCTGTACTGTTATTTACCATATTGTCATTTACCATTAGCTCATTGTTCTTTTCCTGATTACGCTCTCCTCTGCCCTCCAGACCGGGTTTCAGACTAGTAACAGTCACATTTGGTAATGCTATAATATGGTAATGGTAATACGGTAAAACAGTTAACCATTGCGGTATTATCTGATTAGTCGGTTTCTCGGTTAGCTGTCATTGCAACCAGCTAACAACTGCATAACTGCCACTCTATCTGGAATGGAAGCTATTAACCACAGATAGTAAATGTATTATTTACAGTTCAGCTCTACTCTGAACCTAGTGAAGGGAGTATTTGCATTAAGAACATAAGAACGTGAGTCAGACCAACCATCAAGCCCAGCATCCTGTCCTCCGACAGTAGGCCAATCTTGATCGCATGGGAGAAGAACCACCAGTCACAATGGGCAATCTATTCCCCATTGTTCACTCCCAGCTCCCAACAGTAAGAAGTTCATCCCAGAAGCTACTTGGTTAATTGCCATTAATGGACCTATTCTCTAAGAACTTATCCAGTCCTTTTTTAAACCCAGCTATACTACGGGCCTTGACAACGTCCTTGTCAGAACTGCCCCTTATCTCTGCAGGTGGGAGCTCCGGCAGCAACACGCCCCGGCCTGCCGGGGGGCCCGCCCCCTGGGCTCTGTCCCTGCTGAGGGATCTCTGGAGCCCCCTTCCAGCATGTCACAGAGCCCAGGGGTTGCCGGGGTAACGCCACGGTGGGACACGGCTGGGGGGCCTCCCCCTGCGGTTACACAAGATGCAGGGGCAGGGCCAGCATCGTTGCGCCGCTCCCTGAAGCTACAGGCACGCCAGGGGGCATGGTAGACGCTATAAACGCCGGCACTGTGAGGCACACAGCGCCGGTGATCTGAACAGACTGGCCTGACTGAGAAGCTAAGTGCAGTGTGCTACTGAACCTTGTTGTCTTGTTGTACTGTGTGTGTGGCGTGGTGGTGTGTGTCCTAACCCCTCGTGCTTTTCCCTTGGAGTGAGAGAAGGAGCGAGTATGCAGCAAGTGAACGAGAGTGCGTGTGTCTTCCCCCTCCAGGGTTCCCTAACCAGTTCCTGCCCATGTGACTACCCTCTCCCCTTTCCCCGTGGACCTGGGACCTTAACCCTTCCTATCCTCACGGCCGGCACCATCCCCCCAGTCCCTCTGGTAAACATTGAGAGTGTAGGGTGAGAGGGAGCACTCCTATACAGACTGCTCGACGCCCCATGATGATAGAGGCCTACGCTCCTGGAGATTTAAGGATGTGATACTATTGCATGCTGTGCCCGGCATTGCCTGAATATCACTTCCCCATCTCTTAAGGAGACGATTCTAAATTTCGTATAGCCTTACCTAATTATCCTACTATCCCATACTGGACCCCTGCAGAGTGCGACATTTGTCCTTTTTAATCCAGATTCCACAAAGTTGCTTTCTGATGCAACCCAATTGTACCAAATTCTGTCCAATTATATGGATAAACATACTTGCTGATCAAATTACCCTATTTAACAAGCCAAATCAAAATTGACCAACTGCATTCAATTAAATTAAAATCATAGTCCTCATTCCCTTAACACTCAATTATTCGAATAAAAGCCTATTTAAACCTACTCGAACACTGTGAAGGAGGCAAAAACAACGACCCTTATTAATAAGGCTGCTCACCAAAATTCCTCCTTGGTCCCTTAGTGGCAACCAGAGTTATCCCACAGTGCTAGAGGGGAGGTGGGTGGGGCTGACTGCTCGGCCTCACGACGCGGAATGCTGCACTCTCTGCAGAGCGGGAGGACAGCCCCGCCTACAAGGGGTTGCCTCCCAGCCCATGTGACCGCACTTCTTTGCGCTCTGACTGGTTGCCAGGCAACCCGGGCTAAACAAACACGGGCAGCCTTCTAACAGGTGTGCACCCGCTGCAGCACTCATCTGCTCCCCTGGAGGGGCGCAACAAATCCCCTTTGCCGCCATTTTGCGGCGATGGGACTTTGCACCATCCTAAAACAGAGTGGTCAGATATGCAAATTTTAGAGGACACTTATGAGAAATACAGGTTTCAGGGCTGCAGAGGCACCAGTGCAGCCCCGCAACCTGTATTTCTCATAAGTGTCCTCTATAATTTGCATATCTGACCACTCTATCCTAAAACAAGCCCTGATTCCAGACCCCTGACAGGGAGGATTTAATAAAATGGGTGCCTGCCTGCTACATCGTTAAGTAATAAAACTTCAAGGCTCCCAGGACAGGCCTTCCCTGCTTCCCCCATTGCCTATCCTAGCAGATAGGATGTGTGTTCACTCTCACTGGCACCGCCCTGCCCTCAACATGACTGTTCAAACTTCCCCCACCTCTCCAGAATCACAATATAATCTGCGTCAGCCACAAGGGAGGTGCCTGAGGACTCTAGCATGAGGGGATAAGGTGGAATGGGAAAGACGCAGCACACTTAGCTCAAGGCATGACATGGTGGGGAGCACGAGTAGGGCTGTTATTGAAAGGGAAATGGAAACTTTTGGGGTGTGTGTGTTAAAAATCCTATAAAAGAAGGCTCTTCCAGCACAGGCAGAGAATAATCAGCAAGAGTGAACTGCATGGGAAAGGGGGGGGAGGGGGGAGGAGGGGGAGGTTAATAAAGCATCAGATCAGGAGCAAGAACTGGGATCATGTAGGTCTCACTGATAAAAACATCCTCTTCCCTTGCAAACTTTCCTTTATCTGTGTTTGCCTTGTCCTGTAGCAAGGAATTTACACAGCCAATTATTATGATTATTAACTATTAAAATACAATAATAATTTATATAGCACCCACAATGTGTCTGGCACTGGACAATCCTTAATTAGAGAGAGGTCTCTGCCCCGGGAAGCTTACAATCTAAGGGTGTTTTTAAATGAGCAAGGCCAGGTTGTGTGTGTCTGTGTGTGTGGTTGGTGGGTGGCTATGCATGGGGGGGTGGGGTTGTGTCTAGCGTAAAAACACCCTAAGATGGACAGAGGAGGGAAGGCAGGGGAAGGGAAAAACACAAGGAGAGACAGGAATATATTCATGAATTTGAGAAGTTGCAGTGCACTTGTTTGGCTTATACAGGGGAGAAGGGACTGAGATTTTGAAAGCTTGGGTTGGACTGCAGCAGAAACCCCTGAATAGGGAGAAAGGTGGTTTCTTGTGTGGAAAAGGCTCTGAACCCCCAGAAATGAGGAAGGAAAAGGATACACAAGAGCCTTAGCTTAATTCTCCAGAGAGTGGTATGTGCAATGAAGAAGGCAGCACCAGGCAATATCTTTGCAGTCGAGTCCTGAGCATGAATTCACACACCTTTGCAATGTGATAAGGGAAGAAGTATTAACATGCCCGTGTCCGGGCCAGATAAGACACTCTGGGTGGGCAGCCTAGCCTGGGTATTTTTTTCCAAACACCCATCTTGCTCTATAGTATTAGATGGTCCTGATGCCTTTCCCACAGAGCTTGGCTGCTTGTGATTTAAAACACAGACCCACACTAAAAAAAACGGCACAGGTTCTCTGGAAAAATGGAAGGCTTAGAAAAAGATCACCCTTATTCTGAGGATCCACAGCAGCCGACAACCACCAGCAAGGAGTATGCAGTTCCAGGTAATAGTGACTATGCTGGGCAAGGGGAACTTGCTAGTGGATAGAGAACTGGGATTCTCACAAGCGAGAGATTGAAAGTCTATAAAGAGTATTTAAAAATAGTTGTAATGATCAAAACTGTACGTATAACTGATATGTATATGTACAAAATATAGGAGGTGCTTGGTGTATCGTAACAAATATGCAGATGTTTTACTTGCCAAAAAAGTTCCTCTTTACATAGTGTTTAAAATCATGCAGGGTAAGCACATCTGAAAATGCTTCTCTAACCGGATTAAACCCTGAGCAAAATACAATTGGTTTTTATTTTACTAACAGAATATTATATTATTATTATTTAAAAACCTGGACATTTCTCCATCAAAGCTGTAATTGTTTAGAGTGGATTTGCTCTGTTGATCCTAAGTAGGAGAGAGACAGGAGACAAACTAGTTAAAGGTCTAGACGGGGTGGAGAATCTTTTCTGTCCCAGGATCTACTTGGAAAACTGGCCCGAGCTTCAAGGGCTAGCTGCGTAGAAGCTTGGAGTGGATGTGCTTAAGGGGTGCACTCAGGAAAAGAAGGGTCCAGCTCATATATCTGTGCCATGGACTGTGTCCCCTGTCCTTGTTGTATGCATGCCCTCATCTCTGCTACCTTACCCGGTGCTCATTCTTACAGGACTTGAGGGTAGGAACTGGATCCAGGGGCCAGATCAAGGAACTGGAAAGGGACCACATAAAAACAGCCATGGGCTGCATTTTTCCCTTGGCCTGAGATTCCCCACCTCTGGTCTAAAGTGGGGGCGTTTTTAAATGAGACAGGCAGGTGGGGCATCTGTAGTTGGTGCATGGGGCAGGCATGTGGGCACCGTGCATGGGGGAGCTCTTCAAATGAGCAGCCCCACACACAGCCATAATCCCCACTCCATCTGCGCACGGGGCACTCCGGGTGGACTGGGTGGGCGGTACGTGGGTCACAGGAGTACGTACCCCCATGCACTGTATTCAAACGAGACCTTCCCCCCACATGGACAGTGAGTGTCCATGTGTGCGGGTGTATCATATAATAATAATAATGATATAGGATGACAACAGCTACAACATCCCTGGTCCCTGCTTTTGAACCAAGCCTCCTCCCCAACAGAAATTGATCCAGTGAAGGGTGAAGCTGAAATCGGGCATCTTCCTTTGCTTTGGTGACATTTTGCATCAGGTTTTTGTATTTGAATGCATTTGTCAATGTAAAATGTTTCCACGTGGCGAGAAAGCCACATAAATATTGTTTCGAAACACACACAAATCTCCATATTGGGTACATAAAGAAATTTCTGCACAGGGAAGGGTTACAGCTGATGTCAAAAATCCCAGAATATTCAAAATGATGAAAGACAATTTGACATACCAGCTTCAACTGACCACATGTAAGAAGTGAGTACTAGGCTCTGTCCTAGGACTTCAAATGCAGGGCATTAGGGAATGCATACCAGTCTCTTTACTTTCCGATACTCTCCTGTTTCAGCTGAAGGCGAGCAAGATGGATGTCTCTGACCAGTCATAAATAAGGCCCTTTTTCACAGACGCTCTAACACCCATAAAATGGGTGTTACATTTTATTATACATGTTGCAGGGCACCACTGCAGCCAATCACCATGGGCCCTGTACACACATGATGCCTCCACCCAGTTCCTCTGAGTGGAGATGGGTTTGGCCGGTGGGTGGGGAGCATTTCCCTGGGTGGAGATGGGTGGGGGCGTCTGTGTAAACGCCACTTTCAGTGGGTGTTGGTGAGTGTTTGCTCCCGGCCAACACCCATCTCCACCCACCCCCACCCACGGAGCAACGGATGCACTGCTGGTTGCTCCGTGGGTGGAGATGGGTGTTGGCCGGAAGCAAACACCCACCTTTTGCAGAGCGCCATGATGTCATGGAACTCTGTCAGAAATGGGACAGAAACGCGCCTGGCTTCATCTCACACATTTCTGAAATGGCCCTGCTCCTCATGGTGTTCTCTGTAGGGGCGGATCCACCCCTAGCTGCATCGGGTTTGGGTCAGCCCTGGCTGCATCGGGTCCCAGGCTTCGATTGGGCCCAATACAGGCAGGTTTAAGAGCACCACCAGAATTTTATCCATGGAGGTGGGAGTGGGGCTACATGGTTTCCACAGCCCTCTTTGTAGAGCGCCATGACATCACAACACTCCAATGGCAGTGGGACCATGAGAGGGGTGGCAGCATGCAGGAAAGGGAGAGGGCCATGCCCACTTCAGAATGTTGTGATGTCATGGTGCTAAGAAGGCTCTAGGCCAGGCAAAGCCCTGGCAGGTCTGAACTTTGTCAGTGGTCAGCACCAATGGTCAGGCTTGGGCCCTACTCAGGACTAATTTTTTGGTATGAGCACAGCCCTCTACCCATGTAGGTGTAGAAGGTCTTGCCATGTCAAGGTTGGCTCCTCTAAAATTTGCATATCTGGCCACCATAAATCAGGAAGCTTATGGAATATACATGTTGCAGGGCTGCATTGGTTTCAATGTAGCCCTACATCATGTATTTTTCATAAGCCTCCTGATTTAAAGGGGAAGGTTAGTAATACTATAACTATCTCCGAAGGGGAAGGAGCCAGAATGCCCATGCTGTGCATATGTCGTACTGGCTGTCCTTTGCCCCTCCTCCCTGCTTGAGATTCTGCCAGCATTGGGAAGGCTTGCACATGTATGGTGGAGGTATCCCACCCCCTTCTCCCCATGCTGAGTCCGGAGAAGAGGGGGCAGATGGCATTGGTCAGAGGTGGGCAAATGGCAGCTCAGGAGCCACATGTGGCTCTTGGGTACCTGTTCTGTGGCTTTTGTTAAAGATGGATGCCTAGGGGCATGTCCATGCAGGTCCCTCAGGCACAAAAGAAGCCAATCTACCATTTCTGGAGCCTCCTGGGGACCATGGGAGCTGGGGAGGTATGCCCTGTGCCACTCTTGCTACTACCCAAACCTGTCAGAACACCTGGGAGCCACAGGCTGTTTTTAAATGGATGCTAAATCCAAAATAATTTCTCCCCTCCCAGGTTTAAATGTCTGTGTAAAAACCTAAGCCTAGATTAAAATATTAAGTTGAACCTGGGTTTATTTCATCCTCATTTTCAAGGATTTATTTAACCCAGGCTCAGATAATCCCATGTTAATAATGTCCGTGCAAACTGTAAATCCAAACTGAGTATAGAGATTAGTAGACAGAGCAAACATCCTCTCTACCCAACAACATCTCTATGGTCGTCAGCACTTTCTGGAACCCTGGCCAGGAAATCAACATTTTGATTTCTCTTTCCCCAAACCTGATGGTTAGATTAGCTGTGGGAATGTTCAAAGACATCTCTAAAAGGGAACAAAAACCATAGCGGAAGGAATGGGGGGAATGAAGCAGAGAAGCACCATGGGATTTTTCAGTCACCCATGTTTATTTTTTATTTTTTAATTTATTTTTGACATTTATATCCCGCCCCTCTTGCAAACAGCTCGGGGTGGCTTCCAACATAGTAAAACATTTATAAAATATAAAACAATTTTAAAACATCACAATTTATATACTTTAAAACAGGGCTTTAAATACTTTTTTAAACAGTATTTTAAAAATACTTTATGTTAGTCTAAACCCATATTAACCATGAACACTGTGATCCCAGATTTATGATTAATATTATAATATTCAGAGTTGTAAATGTCTGTGTAAACAGGAACCCAGGATTAAAAATCTGGGATTGTAAAAACACAGTGTCCATGTAAAAACAGCCAGAGCTTTGATAGGAGGGGAGTTGGTGGAAACCCCGCTTACCCGTCCCCAGGATCAGGGGAAACCGAGATCAATGTAAGGTATCTGGTGGCTCTTGAGGATATAAACATTTTGGGTATGCGGTTCTTGGGCTTGGAAGCTTTGCCCACCCCTGGCATAGCTGCTTAGGTCATTGAGGCAGACAAATAGACTGCGGACAGAGCTCTCTCAAGCATAGGCTAAGTCAGCCATTTTGCTATAAGGCCAGCCACACCCATAGATAGGCTCAGCCAAAGTCTTTCTTTCAAGCTTGCTATCTTTCAAGCTTTGCTGTCTGCTGAACATCCAGTTATCTGCATGATGCTGCACCACTGTGTGTCACTGATATAATAGGTTCGGGGTGGGGGTGGGCGTAATTAGGGTTATTAATATACCAGTTTGTGTAAAATTCCTCCTATCACTGAAAACTGACTCAGCATTTATGCCCCAAGAATTGGATCCCTTCAGCCACACAACTCCCAGTAGAAATGTAGGCTGCAAAGAACTGGTTGGATATAGGGTTTGTTTTTTGCCTTACATTGTGGATCTTGATGTCACTGACAATTTTTTATTCAGGTTATAAGCTCTTTCGGCTTGGGACTGTCCCTCTGCATGTGTCCGGAGGCTTTCCGTTTCAACTGAGGCATTGCTGAGGTAGCAGTGTAGGTTTGTGGTGTGAGCATAGGTTAGAGGTGTGTGTTTTTCTGAGGTTAGGGCCAGCTCTACCATTAAGGCGAGGTAGGCACGGCAGCTACCTAGGGCAGCAAAAGTAAAAGGAGTAGCAAAATGCCACCCATCTTACATTTGTTAACCTAGGTCAGGTGTGGGCAGGGAGATGAGGACCACTGGGTTGGGAGAGGACAGGGATCTTGGGTGGGGTGGGGTAAGGTGAGGGCTGCTGGGGTGGGGGGCATGTCACCAGAATGGGGCATGCTGTGATGGTTTTTTTTTTTACCTGAGTAGCAGGGTGGGAGAGCAGAGCACTCTGGCAGGCTTGCCAGGCCCTGAATCCCTGCTCAGGTAAGCCCTTGCCTCTGTGTCCTAATGCACCCTACCTTTCCACTCTGGACTCTCTGCCCCTCCATCCCAGTGACCTCAACTTCCCTACCCCTCCTACTCCATTGGCCCTCGGTTCTGGTGGCCTTCGTGCCCCATCACTGCTACCCCTATGACCCTAGCCTCCCTTGCCACCATCTGACCTGTGGGCTGGGTGTTTCCCATCCATGCTGCCTATGGCAGCATAATGCCAAAGGCTGGCTTTATCGGGAAGGAGTTGCTGTTCTGAGTTACGCACTCAGGGTGGTAAACATATAAAATGGGAGTCAGGAAACATGGACCCTTATTCCAGTTCAGCTAGACCTTGGGGGGAAATGGCATTGTTGCTTTGTGCTTGTTGTGACAATGGGAAACTGCCACCAAAAGCCCCACTCTAAGAGAAAGACTAGCCTAAGACCTCTGAACACTGTAGCACATAGCCAATAAAAAGGTTGGATGGTTTATTAAGGAGTTAAAACTTTCGGTTCATAAGGTAAAAACCTGGACTAGCACAAGCTAGCTGCAAAGTTTACACTGTTTTGCTCCTATAATTATGATATGCCTCAGTTTCCCAATCTATGGAAGTGAAGTTAGTAAACTTACTTCTTTCTCACAGGACTATTTGAGAGGCATGATTCAGTGATATCCTTGAGTGGAAGATGCTACATTTTAATACATACTTAATGGTGTTTAGTGTGGGTTCAGGAATGCATTTGGGTCAGGCGATTTGTATTTGTGCAAGTCAGTGCCTTTATGCAGCTTTCAATGCATCTGATCCATAATACCCCTGCAAAGAAACCAGGCAGTCTGATGGCTGTCATTGGCTGTCATGGCTGCCCACTGGGAGGGGGGTACGAGTCTGCTGCAGTGAATATTCCTTACTTCTAATATCACCTCACCAGCAGAGTCTCAAAAGTGCATTAGCCTGAGCATCAGGTCCATGACAATTTGACATAATAAAAGGGCTGTGCTTTGCACTCTGATTGATATTACTCTAAAATATTGCACTGCTGAGGTAGAGACGGAGAGAACAGACGCTTGAGACTATGGGTGTTTTCAGATGTGACCGTGGTCCACTTTACCATACTTTGTCCCGCTTTAAGCCACGGGCTACTGTCACGTCAGTTCCCAGGGCAGCAGATGTTCACCCAGGATAGATCCTGGCTGTGGTGGAGGCTAGCCCGGGCTGTGACTTGGAAAAGTCGCTGACTCCCAGCCCAGGCTAGCTGCCACCACGGCTGGGTTCTGACCACTCAACCAGGAGTAAAGCAGCCTATCATGTTTGAAAGCCCACTTTACTGGACCCGGTCCGGAGACCCCGTTGGTTCCAGGAATGGGAGAGTGTGAGTGGCATCTCTGCTGGCCAATTGGGATGGCTACAGTTAGGCTGTCACAAACTATCCGTTCAAGCTAAAAGGTAGGAAGGTGGTGGTGGGGAGAACAGGATTGACATCTCTGCTGGCCAACTGGGATCACTAAGACATCACTCACGCGGCACTTGACACACACAGAGAATTCCTGTGATAGGACTTCATTCGGTGATGTCAGAACTTGGAGCCAACAAGGGGCACTGGAGGGGGGTTGTGTGTGTGACACTGTGAAAGCCATATTGGGGGAGGCTGTGGCTAGATACTCTGGATCTGAATCTCTAGTTCCATCACCACCACGATGCTGCAGGTACAGGAAATATTCCAGGTTAGCACAGCTTGTTACATTCAGCTAGCACACACTGTGAAATGAACACTTCCTCCCCCTTGCTGAGCACCTGGAAAAGTCTGGTGGAGACAGATCATAGACATATACAGATCTATAGGTCACCATCCTGCTGGGGAGGGGAGAGCTCTGAGGAGACTAGGGAAGGTCAGATGTGGGGATGGGGGAGGTGGAGATGGGAACCTAGCAGAGTCTCTAGGGAGGGAATTAAAAGTTTTCCTTCTCTCCTCTTCCCCCTGCCCCACAGTTAGGCAAGAACAATTGGGAAGCTAGGAGCCATTTCCCTTACTTCCAGTGCTCCTCTGCTGCCCCCTGTGGGCATTACATCAAACTGCATTCCCTAATAAAGCCATGAAAACCCATTGAAATGCGTTTCTCCCTGCACATTCCTAAGGCCATCCTAGAGCAGGGCCAGATTGCCATGAAAACCCATTGAAATAAAGCCATGAAAACCCATTGAAATGAGTTTCTCCCTGCACATCCCTAAGGCCATCCTAGAGCAGGACCGCACACGGTCCTCTGCCACTGAACATAAGAAGTGCCATACTGGGTCAGACCAATGGTCCATCTAGCCCAGTATCCTGTCTCCGACAGTGGCCGATCACAGTGGCTTGGGAGAAGCACCCAACAGGTCACAATGGGGGATCCATTTCCTGTTGTTTTCCCCCAGCTCCCATCATGTTCCCTTATTCTGTCTG
>QEPC01006122.1:1519885-1555209 GCA_003113815.1 Sphenodon punctatus | reverse complement strand
AGACACAGACACTTCTTCATAAAGATAAGAAGTAAGTTTATTGATTACATAAGCAAGATTGTTGATACAGAGTGGTTACTAGAAATCAAAGGTAAATATAACGCATTCCTAACCTATACTGGTTGAGTTCCTAAATAAGCATCTTACCCTACAAAGGTCCATAAGTTCTTCTCAGCCCTTGATGTAAGCGACTGGGCCTTCAGCCTTAGAGTTGCTAGAGAGCAAAGTCTTGTCTCTCAATTCATGGTTTCCAGCCTCGCTGGCTGCAAGATGGTGAGTGAGTTTCTGATAGTCCCTGATAGTCCCTGCCCCCTCTGGGGTGCAACTCCTTATATCCCCCGGAGGAAACTCCTCGTATCCTCTCGAGGCTTCTAGATTTCCCTTTGTTCTTGTTATCAGCTTTCTCTGTCTCTGCACGTAGGCAATGGCTGCCTGCATTAGCATTGTTAATGTTTCTGGCCACCTTGTCTGGGCCAGGGTTCCCAAATACACATTCTTTGTAGCTCTTTGCATTTCCTGGAGCTTGGTCACGTGCCATAGCCCTAATTTGAGTTTTACAGTTCTCAATTGTAACATTACATACATGTGGAACCTTTTGCATTAAATATTTACCAGACTTGTAGTCTACATGTAGGCCCGTGTTACACATGTGTGACCCTATGTTCCTCCGTGACACAGGGTTCCCTCTCTGGCACCTGATTCTTAACCCCTGCCTTCCAAAAGAGTCCCAAAGGGCCCAGGGAGGCAGGTGGCCAGAGATGGTCTCCTGAACCCAGCATTCCCAGAGGCAGAGTGGCATAAGTGGCAGGCAGGGAAACACCCTTCCCCCCACCCCCATCCCCATGCCCATACCCTCCCACACACAGGGTGGCCAAAGCATTCTTTCCCTACCCAATCCATACCCCAGATCCCTCATGCCCGCACCCCCTTCTCTCACATGGGGGTTGTGGAACAACCATCCTCCCCCCTATTCCTGCCCATACCCCGCTCTCACAGATTTGTGGCACTCCCAACCCCCCCAAACATCCATGAACTTCTATGCCTATACCCCCCCTCACAAGGGGGTCATGGCACAAACCTCCACTTCCTCCTGCCCCCCTTGACTCTATTCCCCTCTCACTGGGGAGCCAAGGCACAACCCACCTCCCCCACTTCCCCCATGCCCATACCCCCCTCTCACAGGGGGACCAGGACCCTCTCTTCCACACCTGACTGCCCCTACCCACAACCCTCCCTGGGGGGGGGGGTTATAACAGAACCCCTCCCCCTCCCAACTCTGCCCCAACCCATATCCCCCCCCGCCACATTCCAACCAATCCAAAAACAATTTTAAACAATCTTTAAAACAAGTAAAACAGTGAACAAACCCTCTACTGCCCTGCCCCCAAATAGCTGTCCTTTTTTGGCGCCCGACTTCGGCAGCCACCTGCAGGAGGTGGCAGGCTTTAATAATCCTAGAGAGGACTATATGAAGCCAGAGGGCCAGGGCGGGGCTAGAGCAGCCCCAGGTGGAAACACTCCTACCCCTTCCACTCCTCCAGCAGCAAACTTCCTTTCCCTAGCTATGCCCTAACTCTGGGAGTTATGCGCCCATGCAGAGCTGTAGCTAGGCTTTCATGGGGGGATGTCCCATCCACACCAGCCTGGGACAGAGAGGAACCCTGGGAGGAGCTTAATTTTGGGAGAAAGGAGGGATTCCTTCCACCCCATAGCCTTGAGTGTATGGTGCAGATGTAGAGAATAGACTATCTGGAGTTGTGCATCCATATTTCTCAGCTAGTTGCTTCAGTTCCTCTGAATTAGGGGTGGGGAACCTTTTCCCTCTTATAGGCCACTTAGAAAATTAATACAAGCTCTGAGGGTTGCATAGAATTGGGGGGTGGGAATGCTTGAGGGGTGTGCTCAGGAAGAGGGTCGAGATCCTGGATCTGTCCCCTCTCCTTGTGTGCATACCCTTGTTTTATTTATTTATTTATTTATTTATATTTTTAAACTTATCCCACCCCTCCTGCCCACAGGGCAGCCCGGGACGGCGAACAACAAATATAAATACAATAAAACAATTAAAACAGTTAAAATTTCCACATATATGCAGGGAAAAAAACTCCCTCCCCCAACCCCATCCACCCTACCCCTCACCAAAGGCATGGTGAAACAGCCAGGTCTTACATAAACATCGAAATAACAGGAGAATGGGGGCCAACCAAGCCTCCTCCGGGAGTGAATTCCATGGCACAGGGGCAGCCACTGAAAACAATCTAACATCGGTGGTCACCCACCACGCCCAGGGAAACTCCAAAAAGAATCCCACGGACGATCTCAAAGGTCGCACGGGCACATGAGGAGTGAGGCGGTCCCGCAAATAAGTAGGGCCCAGGTCATGAAGGACTTTAAAGGTTAAAACCAGCACCTTGAACCTGGCCAGGTGCTTTATAGGCAGCACTGGTGTCATGTGCTCCCTGCGGCTCGCCCCAGTAAGGAGACAGGCCACGGCATTCTGCACCAGCTGCAGCCTCCGGACCAGCTTCTTGGGCACTCAGCCCCACGTAGAGCGCGTTGCAGTAATCCAACCTCGAGGTGATGAAGGCATGGATAACAGTGGTGAGGTTGGAGTCTGAGAGATACTGCCGAAGCTGTCGGACAAGATATAACTGTCGGAACGCACTCCCCACCACAGCCACAAACTGAGATTCCAAGCTGAGCTGTGAATCGAGGCGCACACCCAGACTCCGCACTTGAGAGACCATGGGAGGGCGAACACCCCCAACAAGAGGAGATTCAACCACCCCAGACCCCCTAAGTCCTCGCCCACCAACATCACCTCCATCTTGTCAGGATTCAATTGCAGATGGCTCAACCTCATCCAAGTCCCCACAGCTGACAGGCACTGGGAAAATAAGGAGACTGCATGGCCTGGGTCAGTAGAAAAAGGGAGGTAGAGCTCAGTGTCATCAGCATTCTGATGACACTGCATGCCCTGAAACCCCCTCACGATCTCCCCTAATGGCTACACTCCCCCAAGACCACCCGGTGAGTTCTCCCAGCCAGGAATGAACTAAACCAGTCCAAGACTGTCCTGCCAATCCCGGCACAGTCCCGCAGGCAGGTCACCAACACCTCATGGTTGACAGTGTTGAGTGCAGCCGAAAGGTCTAGCAGAACCAACAGGGTCTAATGACCTTGGTCCAATGCCAGACGGAGATCATCCACCAAGGCCACCAATGCAGTCTCCGTACCATACCCAGGCCGAAAACCAGACTGAGAGGGATCAAGGAAACCGATGCAGTCCAGATGTTCCTGGAGCTGCTGTGCCACAGCCTGTTCAATAATCTTCCCTAGGAAGGAAGGCTTCTGCTCCCTTACCTTGATCTCAGTCTTTCATTGCTTAGGGTAGAAAGTGGTTCCAGGGGACAGATCTGGGCACTGGAACGGGGCCAAATAGAAATTAGTCGCAAGCCACATTTGGTTCTCAGGCCTGCAGTTCTCCACTCCTGCTCTGAACTGTATTTGCGAACAAACATTTTGTGCTCAAGCATCTGACTCATACGTTCCTCCTACCTGGTTAAGGAAGTTCAAGCAACGTTGCCTAAATTAATTGAAGTTTTTGAATAAGCGAACTAAAAGCTCCAGCTTTCAGTTTGGGTGCATTGTAACTGAAGAGTTGCAGGCTTGGACAAGCCTCCTGTGTGGAAGGTACAGCTCCTCTCCTTTTCTGACTACTGCATGGGGCTGCAGCAATTCCCCCAGTGATTGGGTGGCAGGGCAAAGGCCCTCACGGCATGGAGAAGGACTGGAAGTGGACTGGGGTGCAAGAGGCAAATCAATTTTTTAAGTTACTACTATTACTATGAATTTTGCAATGGCACTAATTTGATTTGCCTCCAGGCGAAGACCATCAGGACAGCTGGAGCAAAGATTGCTTCTGCCTTTCACAGACTCTCCAGCTTGGGCCTGATCCTGTGCACACTGCAGTCCACCGGAGCTTTTTGTTGATCCCAGGGATTGTGTGATCAGCCCCTTTGTATATTAGCACATACTACTAAATGGATCACTCACGGCTGCTATTCATTAACACTGGGCTGCATCCAGTGGGGCATGTTGCGCTTCAAGCTGGAATGCACACTTGACACTGGGTTCAAACACACGCCGTCACGACCCGGCCTGGGGAGGAAATCCATGGAGGACACAGTTCAGGTTGTGTCAGGGCACCGACCATACATGCCCATGGCTGTCCCACCGTCCTGGAGGGGGAGGGCCGCAACAGACAAGACAGGCGGGTAGCCCCACCCCCACATGGTTCCCAGTGACGGCCAATGATGGCCAGCCATGGCAGGCCCAAATCTGGACCAGGTCATGGTGAGCCACAACAGATGTGTTACCCCACCGTGGCCTGCTTTGGCCCAGGCAGGCGGGCCTTAGCCTGGGTTGTGACTTCAGGGGTTTCCTGAGGTCAGAGCCCGGGCTAGGCGCCAACACGGCCTACGGCAATCCTGGGCCAACATGTGGTGATGCAAAAACAGTCGTGCCGGTGGTCCACAGGTCACAGCTGGCCTAAGCGGGGCACCGTCACATCTGTTTTTACCCACTGGGGCTCCCAGCCAGAAAGCATTAGGGGGCATCTCAGTGTCACTTGTATAGTATTCCACAAAGAACAAGGACCTGGCAGGGATTAACTCTTTGAGTCGCTGCTGCTGCCTGCAGAGGTCACTGTCATCTAGGCATCCAGTTGTGTGTGAAATGGATCCCAATCAGGCATTGCCAACCATAAAATGTTTCATAAAAATAAATTTTAAAAAATGCCAGGCCCAGCCCCTACAAAACAAGAAATTGCTTTGTCTTTTAAATCATGAGACTTTATTGATTTAATGAAATTTGGGGTTCTTTTCACTAGCCTTCTAGTTTTGTCACCTTTAGGGCACATACTGCAGTCACAATTTGAGCTTTGCAACCAGGAGGGCTAGACATTTGTCAAAAATATAAAAGCTAACATTCTTACCATTTTATCAAGAATCTGCAGGCTCAGCAGGATTAGGCCATATGTTATGCACCCTTGTGGGCTATGGTGGAAACTGAAGTCTAATAAATAAATAAGTAAGTAAGTAAGTTATGCACCCTGTTTTAGAAAAATGCAAAGCACATCCAGGTTGTGTACTAATAAGCAGCTAATCATGTTTTGCTTTTAAAAATACGTGTTTTATATGGCTATTTAAGAGATGAATTTACAAAGTAGGGAATACAGAGGGAAATCCTTCCATATTTTCTTCTTGTAAAAATTCACAGAAATTAAAGTCTGAATCACTGTTCTGATGAATGAAATCCCCCCCCCCCCAAATTGAGGGCAAACCTAACTATAAAAATAATCTACTGCATAATCAAATAAACTATTGAATTTATAGTTCCGTATAATTTTAAGATTGAATAAATTGACTATAAGTGTGATTTATAATTATATTTCATTTTTAATATAGACCTAACTTTGTATAGAATTCAATAGAACAACCAGGTGAATGTCTGTCTATACCTTCTGCCAAGATCTGTGGCTTGTATGGTGCCTTCCTGGGATTAATACAGCCGCATCGGCGTCACACAACTGCCGACGAGGCCACTTTCACACGTTATCTGGAAGGTGGGGAAACTTCCACGATGGCAATCGCGGCTCTCCTCTCACGGGAGTTAGCGCACGTAGGAATACGTTATTCTACTTTTATTCCACGAGAATATCCGTCATTGTAAAAGCTTCATTGGGAGACCTGGTTGCACCCAAGTGTTCTCGCAGGATAAATGCAGACTAGCGCATTCCTACGTACGCTAATTCCCGTGAGAACAGAGCCACGATTGCATTCACAGAAGTTTCCCTGCCTTCCAGGTGCATGTGAAAGTGGCCTAAAGAATGGGCATTTCGGTCCCCTCTTCTCTAGCTCCATGAGCTATAGCTTTTCTTTCTTTCTTTCTTATTGCCAAGACAACATTTCAAATGTTCGAGCTTCAATCAGTGACTTGCAGGAACAAACTCCTCTGTCCCTATTTATTTGATTGATGTGTCAGCTCTAAAACCCAGCAATGACACACCTAAGTGCCACCATTAACCATTTATTTGCTGATTATTTTAGCAATTAAACTATGAGCTAGGGAGGTAGGTAGGGAGAGTGTGGCGTTTTCTTCCACTGTAGGTATCTGGTGAGGAGTGGCTACACGTTGTGGTTGCTCACTGCTCTTATCTTGTACGCTGTGCTAACTGTGGGTGGTCACGCCAGGATTCTTTTTTAAAAATGATTATTTAAAGGCAACTTGTGCAAACAGCTCTGGATCTGTTTGTGACTTTGAAAGAAACAGAAAGAGGAGCATCTGGATGTCTGTCCTGTATGATAAAGGCCGGTCACATCTCACCCCTGTTTGCTGCATTCTTGTTGTGTGTTCTAGGCCTTGTATCCCTCCTGGGAAGTACCCCTACAGCAGAGGGCTGTGGGGCTGGTCTTAAAACAGAGCAGCCTGAGGTGACTGTCCTGGGCCCCACCCTTTTCTCTACTTCCCAGGCCCCCACAATGGCCCCCATTTTCACCACGGCAGGGTATGGTGGCTCCACCTCCTCCCAGCAGGGCCCCGAATGCAACCACCTATAGGGCCCTGTGGAGGGTGCCCCCAAGCAGGTGAGGCCCTGCATTTTATCTTTGCCTTGGGCCCCGCAAATTCTAAGGCGGGCCCTAGAGGGCTGCCACACCTATCAGGAAAGGCAGACAGGCTACAACCTCTGGGGGGCGCCAGGACTCGCCCTTTATTAGCACTCAGCAGAACTTCCCCCTAACAGAACAACTTTCCTAGCTGTCGGTCTGTGTCAGCTGGCTCAGGCCAGATGCTACCAATCAGAAAGGAAGCTCATCAGCTCAGCTGGTGCTGGGCAAACCTCCTTTCCTTGTCCGTGCTTGGGGATTATGACTAGTACAGCCACATCAACTGCTGAATCAGGGCTAGTCCCAAGTGCACAAGGGGCTTCTCTCACACATGCTGCTTTAGGTTTTACATACATGAAGGGTACAATCCTAACCCATCAGTGGAGAAATCCTCACTTCAAATGGCTCAAACGGGAAGCTAGGAAGAGAGGACATGGTCCCCCTCTCCCTCACCCTCCATTCCAGAAATCCAGGGCAAGCTGCTAGAGTGGAATGCTACATGGGACTGTGGAATGCGGGGTGGGGGTGACTATGTGTGTAAACAGACACAGAGGTTGGACACCCCCAGAGCTGCTTCAGGGTGCCCCCCTGCGTCCACCCGCTTCCAGCCCCGCCTGGGTCTGCTTTAGATTGACCTGGAAGTTTCCGTGGCCCGCAGTTCACCTGTGAAACACACACACACACACACACCCGCATTGCCTGACACTCTAGGCAGGTGCCTGCAACTCTATGGCATTGCCTGGGTCAACGACTGGTCAAAAGTGGAGCTGCAGCATGTGTCTGCCCAGCAGACGGACATCAGCTCTGCTTTGGGCTGTTGTCCCGGGTTTGGGCGGCCTGCTCCGTCGGCGGCACTCCAGGATGTTCCAGAGCGCCGCTGGTGGGGGCTTCCTGTGCCTTCTCCGGTTGCACATTTGGCATGGCCTTTAGACAGATGGGCCAGCCAGGGGGTGAAGCAGGCAGAACTGGGGCTGACATCTGTCTACCAGCACCAAAAATCACTTGTCAGGTAAAGTCTTAGCTTCATTAAAGCCCTTCTATTTCCTAGTGTGCTTCAAGCGGTGGTGACCCAACCATCCCAGCAGCAGGGTCAGGCATATAGTTTCCCAAGTGGCTAGGGAGCACCATCAATGCCTTGGGGGCCAGTCTGCTCCACCAAAATCCACCAACATCTCCCTGTCTACTCCCAGCACCAAGGTGCTCCCAATGGCAAAGCTTACACACTTCCCTCCTCATAGCCCCTTTGTGCATGGTTCCCATGGGCCTCACAATAGCTGCTGTAAAGTCTCAGTTGCTGAAATCCTGAGCTGGGGTGGAAATCTCAGTTTTAATAAAATGAAAGCAATAGGTGTCTAATCCCCGGCACAGAATGAAAGAGCACACCTGGCCCCAGAGACACACATCAAGATTTTAAACAGCAGAAGGCAAGTCAAATTACCCCCAATTTACTAAAAAAAATAAATTTAAAATGCATGTTTTTCAGAAGTGGGCAAACTGTGGCTCTAGAGTGGGCAAACTGCAGCTTTTTGGCCCCATGGTGGTAAATAGATGCGGCTTTTGGGAGTAGGAAATTTTGCCCACCCCTGCATGTTGGTGATGCAGAGGGTGATGCACCCCCTGATGGGGGTGAGGGACTGACTCCTGGATTTTGAATGATTAGCATGAGTAGCACAGCTTATGAGGAAGCACGCTAGGAACAGGCAGTCGCTAGAGTATGCTGTGCCCCAGCTATCTCCTGCTAATGAATGGTCTTTAAGAAATTACCGGCTGCTAGCTGAAGTTACAGTAGCCATCTGGGGTGGGCAGAGAACTGGGAAGTTGATTGCTTCTCTCCGACTCTTCCCTGCACCCAACCTTTCACCTGGGGCTGTCATGTGTGAGTGTGAATAGCAGATGTGCCATAGTTTCCCCTTTGGTTGAGGCAGAGGAATACTAGCCCCATCTTGCTCACCATGGGGCTCCTATAGCCCAGCAAGGAAGCAGACAATCCAGCTGACAGGACAATCCTCCGTCATTAAAGCCAATGGGAGTTTTGCCACTGACATTCATGGCAGAGGAGTGGGCTCTAGGTCTTTCTTCCTGCAAAGCATCAGGCAGCTGGTGGGGGATGCTGTTCAGAGCTCTTCCGGCTCCCCACAGGAGCCATTTCAGATTTCTGGCATCTTTGGGCAGTTATGATTTTGGATTTTTGGAGGAAATAATTTCAGCTCCAAGCAGAAATGATTTGTCAGAGTCCCAGAATTTCAGTTTAAGAGTCTCTAGGTCTTAAGGTTATCTAGGAAAATGTCAAGATGTGACCAGAGGGTAAAACAAAGCAAGAATGGCAGCCTGCGTTTGCAGAGAGCCTAAAGAATACCTCTGAAAAAGGGGGCACAAATGATCTTTTTCATCTCAACTGGATGGTAAATTGGAAGGCTAACCATGATCATTTAATTACCACTGTAGGCTGTTTTGTGCCAATGAAAACATGCATGAAAGATGGATGCTCAGCCTATGGCTTTTTTTAAATGGACCTGGGTGAGTGTGTGTGTGTGTGTGGGGGGGGTGTCGGCGTGGGGGGGGTTAGGTGGGTGGGTGCCCACTTACATGGACACCCACCCACCTACACCTACTGACACCCATCTCCACTCACGGAGCATCCTCCGTTCTGGTGGAGGGCTCCATGGGTGGAGATGGGTGTGGATCGGTGTGCAGCGGGTGTTGGTGGGTGTGCGGCGGGAGCACGCACGCACGCACAAAGACCCACCACCTGTGGCGTTTACACAGGTGCACACCTGCCGCACACCCATCCCACTTACTGGCAGCCGTTTACATGGACTGCCCCCCTCCCCCGCCACACACCCGCCCGCACACCGAGCGGTTGGGCAGTCCGTGTAAAAACGGCCTATGAGTAGGTTCTACTGTGCTTGTATCTCTCGTGGGCAGAGGTTGGTTCAGAGAGATTTATTTATTTATTTATAAATATTTGTTAGCCACCCCCTCTGTGGGACATTACCAATACTTTTCATCCTAATATAAACATCCCTTAACATAAAGTATTTTTTTTTTACTAGACACATTGGTGAGATCTTTTTCTTGACAATGAAAGCACAGCAACTGATTTGCATTCAGAAAGTAAGTGTACAGATGCCTTTGTGATATGGGAAAAAAATATCCTGAATGGAATATTCTTAGAACTAAGGGGAGTATTGCATCTCAAAGGCAGACTCTCTGCTGTTCTGCCTCACTGGAAACAATCCTCCCAGAAATTCAAACTAGGGTTTCTTTTGTTTAAACCATTTCAAAAATAGCATGTGAACTCAGAACATCTAATTATTATTTGTATGGCGCATTCCATGTTCAAAGTGCTTTACCATCCTTATTTAGTTCACCCTCACAACAGCCCTGTGAGGTAGGTCATTATTATTCCCATTTTACAGCTGGGGAACTGGGGCTGAGAGATAGTGACATGCCCTAAGTCACCCAGTGAGTCTGTTGCATAGACCAGATTTAGAGGGGATTCAGACGTTCTGATTTGTGCGGAATTTTTAAAAAAACGAAAGTTTCATGCATGTCTGAACACATAAATTCGATTAAATGCAGTCAGTATCGCACTAAAGAAATCCGACTTTCAAAGCTACTCAAACCTACCTTTTTGCTGTCCGTTTTCAATAAATCCGCACTTAGCAGCAGTGTGAAAGCAACATTGTAGTGGTTTTAACTGGTGTGAAATCTTTTCTGATGTGAATGCAACCATGCTTCCAAGTACGCTGTTTTACTCCTGCCCCTACCGGAAGCAGAGAGACCAGCTGGGGCTCTGTACTTGCCTCGCTGGGTGCAGGCTGCAGCCAGCTTCTCCCAAAAAAAGTTCTTCCCCTCCATGCTTCCTGTCCCTTTCCATCATCTGCCTCTGCCTCCTAGTAGCGCTGCAGCTGTAGCAGCAGCGGGATACCGGAAAGAAAGCAGGGAGAGAAGCAGCGCGCCTTACTATGCGAGGGGCTTCTTTCCAGCAGCCTCAGGCTCTCCCTCTTTACTCCCTGATCCCCCCCCCCCCCCCCAGTCTAGAAGTCCCGTGCAGGAAAGCAGGGGGCACCCCCTCCGATCGGACTGCGAGATAAAGCAGAAGGTTGCTACCTTGTAAGCAACATTCTTTGAGTTGGCTCCGAACATTCTCATAACTGGGTTGTGCATGTTCACCCTATTCAAATAATAGACCACATGATGGTCTCAGCTTCTCTAGTATAAAAAGCACTCTACCCTTCAGAATGACCATTCCTTCCAACCCTTTCTAAACATACAAGGGAAAAAAAATCCATGTTGGCTGGAAGGTTGTGTGTTGTGAGAATGTTTAGAGCCATCTCAAAGAATGTTGTTTACAAAGTAGCAACCTTCTGGCTCCCCACAGGCCACTTCCTGTAATTGAACCGCACTGAGCAGCCGCGTAAGCGCGCACTACAAGAAGGTCTGAATGCATTATTTCGCTGTATTTAAAAACGGTATGGCATGCATGTGAATGCAACCGGACTTGTTAACAGCGAACTATTGAGAACCAATTTTAAAAAATCCAGATAATTGCTGCACGTGTGAATTCGCCCCTAGGACGCTGGTTTCCTAGATTGAATTCCAACACCTTATCCCTAGGTGAAGAACCCCCAGCTTGTGGGCCATGTCTGGCTGACTATAGAGAGGTCTACAGGCCAAGTGAGCAGGACATGCCAGGGTGAAGCCCATTGGAGTAGGCCTACCAGGCCCCACCCAGTGCACCTCACCCCAGCCCACTCTGCCCTGTCAGGAAGGCAAGGCAAGAAAAAAGGTTCTCCACCTCTGCCTTATCCACTAAGATATGCTGGCTCTCACTGGCTAATTACCTACAAGCCTTAATTGTCACTGAAGTAATTCTAATATATGGAGTATTGTATCACCAATATACTAAGGATTGTTTGGATTTTGAGGGGGTTTAGACAAAACATTTAGGGTAAATGCAGATGATTTTTCCCCTATGGGTTTTTTCCCCTTGCATGAGAACTTTAGTTTTACATTTTATTAATTATTATTATAATAAGCATTTATACAGCACCAGCGATGCACCTGGCGCTTTACAAAGAGTAAGATAGACAGCAATGCACCACCTTAGATAGTTGAGATTTCTAAAAGCCATTAGTGATTTTACTATTTTTTTTAGGTCCCAACTTGAGACACTGAAGGGGTCTGATTTTCAGAACACAGACTTAACATTTCAGAGTTAATTCATTCTGAAACGGTGCTGTGGAAACGAGGTCACCTGGAAGGGTCTCAAGGCAGGCACTAAAATCATGAGTCATTCTTTTGAAAATTTTGGCCAGAGCCAGCACCTTTTTACAGACAAAAACGTCTCAAAATACAAAAGCAGGTGAGTAACTCTGATGTAAGCTGCAATCTTTAAACTATGGCAGTACGCCAGATCAAGCTCCACTAAGGACTTCAGCCTTGGGATCTACTGATGTTAATGAGAGTGCTCCAGTAAGATAAGGGGTTGAGGTGTGGGGTCCATAATTAATTTGCACTCTTATGCATATACAGTGAAAGAAACAGGAGCTTCAGGTGCAGGAATTGTTTCCTTAGGGCAAGGCTTAGACATCAATGGGGCTATTCAGATGGGTGCTTGCAGGACCAGCCTGTAACCTCTTTGGGTAGGGACTGGTTCTTGCTGGGTGTTTGTGGAGCAGAGGTGGGAAAACCTTTCCCTCCCAGGAGCCACTCTGAAATTTAGTATAAGTTCCGAGGGTCGCACAGAAGTTAGGGAGTGGGAGTGCGTAAAGCATGTGCTCGGGAAAAGGGGGGTCCAGATCATGGATCTGCCCCCTATCTCTGGGTGTGTGCCCTCACCTCCGCTCCATTACCCTGAGCTCAGTTTTTCGGTGGTTGGAAGTAGGAACTGGACCCAGGGGCCAGATTCCGGCACTGGAAAGGGGCAAATGAAAACTTCCAGGACACATTTAGCCCCTGAGTCTTAGGCTCCCCACCTCTGCCATGGAGCATCCAGCTTCCACACAAATAATAAACCTGTCTGGGCGGCATTTGATTTGTATCGCTGAAGCTACAAAAAGCTTGCTTTTTTCCTTTCCCAAAAAAAGCTTCCCATTAATTTTATTCTTGTTCAGAGAGCATTTGACAGAGACAATAGTTAATATTATATATCTTTTATTGGACCAATTTCTGTTGGTAAGAGTGTGCAAGCTTCCCAGCTTCTCAAAGTTCTTCTTGGGGAAGGTGAAATTCAAAAGCTTCCACACTCTAACCAGTAGGAACTGGTGCAATAACGGGTATCATCAACTACTTTGGCTCTTGGATCCGGACCTAATTTCTCAGCGAGCAACAACTGAACTTAAAGACAAAGTTAAAACAGAGAGGAGAAAGAAAGCCTTTTGCTTTCAAGGCAATTTCTTCATGCAACAAAGCATGTGTGGGAGGGTACTGAAGATTTTGCTAGATTTGATAGGAGAGTAAAACAAGCCTCCGGCAATCTGATATTAAAGCTTCTCTGGGGAAAAGAAAAACAAACGATATAATAATATTCCCAACGTCAGATTAAAACAGAGGAGAAAGCAGACCTGAAGCAGATATGCTTAATGCAGGAGCCATTCCGCAATCAGCACATCCAGTTGCAAAGATTATTCTACCTCAACAAACCAAACATTTTGATTTTATTAGTAAAGATAAAAAGCCACAAAGTGCTGCAGCAAGAGTTGTTTATTGCAGTTACATTCCCCCAAAACCACTAGGAGCAGAACTAGAAAGAACAATCCCTGTCATCTTTCAGGACCCAAAGGAAGTATGATTCAATGAACACTTCGTAGGTTCAATCATGACTGGACAACTTGGAATCTTAGTGCACACCTGATTATCAGTCGTTCTCCACTAATCTGGCTGAGCCAAAAGGAAAGAGGAAGGCTATTTTACTCAGACTCTACAGCAGTTTACTAGCTTCCAACAGGCAGGGAATGCACAAGGCAAGCCCAGGAGAACAGCTAATTCAGAGTGGATTTTTTTGCATACGGTAAAATTGAAACTGATACCTAAATGCATTGCCCGCACAGAGGCAGTCTGCCATCACACTTTAGTCTTATAAGTCCCTCTTGCCTTCAAGAGGCTCCCCCCCCCCCAAGAAAAACCCTGTGATCTCTAAGATTTTTAGCAGAGGTGGGGAACCTTTTCCCTCCCCCAGGGCCACTTTGAAAATGAATACAAGCTCCAAGGGCCACAACGAAGCTGGGCATGGGAGTGCTTAAGGAGCGAACTCAAGAAAAGGAGGACCCAGATCACAGATTTGTGCCATGGATCTGTTCCCTATCCTTGTGTGCGTGCCCTTATTTCTGCTCCCTTACCCTGAGCTCAGCTTTTCAGTGGTTGGAGGCAGAAACTGGATCCAGAGGCTAGATCCGAGAACTGGAAAGGGGCCACATTAAAACTTGCCATGGGCCGTGTTTAAGCTCCTGGGCCTGCAGTTCCTCATCCCAGCTCTACATGCACGGATTCCACAGCTCTGGGGTTCTGTGTCAAAGAACCATTTTGGTTGCCCTCTTCCCCTTGAGTTCCCTACTCTGCCACTCGTCTCCCACTGAAGCAGCTTGCATAAGCCAATACCCCTACAGGAACCCGCCTGCAACACTTACAGTCTAAGCCAGAGGTCCCCAAACTATGGATCAAAACCCCAAGTGGGGTTATTATACCATCTGGGGAGGAGGTCTTGGTTCCAGCCGTTATTTGATAATATTCTGCATGTCTTTGGTTCTGCCTGGGGTTACAAGATTATAGTTATGTCTCATCATGGGGTCATATGGGCAAAAAGTTTGGGAACTGTTGTCTAAGCAATAAGACAAGAGAGAAGAGGCGAAATCTGGCCCTGTGATGCCATCTTCTCCTGGCCTCGTCTTCACATGGCAGACACAAACCTTTCCATGTTACTGGAGTAGGTGGCGTGCCGGAGGTAGGTGTTGGGACTGCCCACCTGGCTGCCGGCATTGTACCCGTGTCCGAAGGAGCTGTAGGAACTGGGAGACATCCTGCCATAGAAATCCATGCTGTCATTGGTGAGTGGGGGTGGGGTGGGCATAGCCAAGCGACCGGGTGCCCCAAACAGCTGGTTGCTGCCCTGCGGGTAAGAGCCTTGGTTGACTTGAAGCTGGGAGTTGGGAATGGGGTAGGTGTAAGTCATGGCACTGGGTGCTCTGGCCAAGGCAGGCCCAGCTGCACAGCCTTGGCTTGGGTAGGCCGTTCCCCCAAAGGAGCAAGAACTGGCTGGGGAGGGGGCCAGATCCGGGCTCAGGGGGCAGCTGGCCTGCTGGGCCAGCTCGCTGCCCGGGTGCCCCATGAGGGTGTTGATGCTGAAGGCGGGATAGCAGAGCGAGGAGTGCCCGTAGCCGATGGCAGCAGCGCAGGAGGCCTGGTTGGGAGTAGGGAAGCCCCCGGCGGCCTCGTGCATGTAAGCCGGGTAGGTGGAGAGGTCGCTGCGCTTGAAGCGCTTCCTCCGGCGCAGGAAGCTGCCGCTCTCGAACATGTCTCGGGCGTGGGGGTCCAGCGCCCAGTAGCTGCCCTTGCCCGGGCGGCCGGGCTCGCGGGGCACCTTGACGAAGCAGTCGTTGAGGGTGAGGTTGTGGCGGATGCTGTTCTGCCACTTGCGCGGGCTGTCGCGGTAGAAGGGGAAGCGCTCGGTGATGAAGCGGTAGATGCCGCCCAGCGTCAGGCGCCGCTCCGGGGCGTGCGCGATGGCCATGGCGATCAGCGCGATGTAGCTGTAGGGGGGCTTGCCGCGCTGCAGAGGGCGCTTCCGCCGCCGCCCGCCCCGCGCTCCCTCGGCTGCCGGCTCGCCGGACTCCGCCGCCGCCGCCTGCTCCACCTTCACCAGGGCCGGCAGCAGGAGGCCGCCGGGCTCGGCGGGGCTGGCCCCGCACGGCGCCTGCTGGCTCTCCGCTGTCATCCCGGGAGAGGCTCCCTCACTGCTTCCGACGGGCCCGGGACACTGCAGCCAGGAGGGTCCCCAATGCGCCCCCGGGGAGAGGGGCCCAAGGCTGGAGCCGAGATGCTGCGGCCAGAAGGGAGGGTCCGTCCGTCACGGGTGGTGGGTCCGGGAAGCTGGGTCACTGCTCCCGCTGGACCCGCATCTCCGCACCGGCCCCCCCCGTGCGCGTACCCTCGTGTTTGGTCACTAGCGAAGAGCCCGGGAAGCTGAGCCTGTTGGATCCCCAAAGCTTTCAACCCCCGACGAGCCCGGGAAGCTGTAGTCCAAAGAGTTTTCAACGCGCCTTCGGGGCTCCGCCGCCACAAAGATCCCCAGGCGCCCTAGTGGCCACGGCTCAGGATCAGCACCGGGCTCTCCGGTGCGCCCTTGGGGCACGGTTCTGCTCCCGAGGTGGAGCCTGGGGTGAGGTGGCAGTGTCCAGCTCCTAGTGGGAAGAGAGATCCCTGGCCTGGTGCCCCCAGCCAACGCTGCACTCTGGCGGCCGGAGAACCCTTTCGCGAGGATGGGACGGCGGGCCGCTCCCAGCTAAGCGTCCATAGGGCAAGGTGCGCTAGCGCAGAGAAGGACAGGTAACCCAGCAAAACCAGCAGCTGCGCAGGGACACGCGCCTTTTATGCTGCAGCGCTGCCGTTCTCCGGCTCCTTTTGCGCACCTGGGCAGCAGAGCCAGCCGGCACTCCCACCTGCCCGGGCCACCGCCTCCTCCTCCCCTTAGCGCACCTTAAAGAGACAGGCGGGGACCCGACCCGGCCTGCACACGCCTCCTGTGCCACTTGCCGAGCTTCTGGCCAAGGGTCCAGACAGGCTCACGCTGCCCTGCCTGGGAAGGTTTCGGACAGAGCCAGGGCGCTTCTCCTGGGAGAGATAGGCTAGGAGGAGGGGCGAGTGGTGTCCGGGCTGCTTGGTTTAATTAGGGCGGTGTATAGGGGTGATTGCAGTCTCTCCGCGGCAGCCACTTTGCCTGCTGGGGGTGGATCGTAGCTTCAGGTTGTGAACGCTGCAGTTAGTAGCTCCCCCTCACTTCACTGCCCCCAGACAGGGAGACCAAAGAGGGAAATGCCCTGGAACCAGGAAACGGATCAGACGTGTGTGTGTGTGTGTGTGTGTGTGTGTGAGAGAGAGAGATGCCATTGGCCTTGCGCTGAGCGGCATCCTCCTTGGCACCATCTCGTCTGCGAGCTCCCTGCGACAGAGAGTGGGGCTATTGTGGGTCACTCCGGGGTAGTAATGATAATCCCTGCTAATAAGCAGCAAGATGCCAAATTATGATCATACACCAGTTGTTCTAATTATCCTGGCGTTAACCTTAAAAAAAGCACAGCCATTCACACAGCTAACGATCGCATGAATGTGGCCAATGTTCATACAGGCGCGGCGAGGATGGTGAAAAATGGCTGCAAAACTGAAACTGCAGTTCCATCCCACAACTTACTTTACCGTCCGCGGAGTAGTTCTGTGAAGCTAGTGGGTTGTGGCTCGCGGCTGTTAACTTCAATTAGGATTAGGGGGTGAACGGTTTCAAGTTTGGAGCCAACAATAGGTAGCAAGCAAAATTGCCACTGCGAGGAAAATGAGAAGCCCACGAAATAAGAATCCTACGGAAATGAAACAATAAATGAATAATTTGGATGCTTATTTCATTTTTATTCTATTTTTGTCCGGGTGGAATAGGGAAATTGGGACAAGGAGCGTTTTAATTGGGGAGTGTTTTGATAAACGTTTCTGCAAATCGGAGAGGCTGAATTGCCTTCAGTGATAGGACGCCTATAGGTACGGTGTGTGCACGCTCAGAGGGTGCAGACCTGTGCTTTATTCATGTCAGTGCATGGCAAAACTATCTATAGATTCGTTTTGTGCTGCCAGAACGCAATCAGAGCCGTCTTGACACCCAGATCGCTTTAGATTTCGGATCTGAAGAGCAATTGTTGTGCGAACCTTTTTTGCATTCCGGTTTAATATTTGTGAAACAGCTGCTTTATTCTTAGGCCGCAATCACTTCATAATAAGACGAACTTAATCAGAAGTAAGTGATTTGTGGATCCTGAAACTCCGAAGTAACAACTTCAATGAGACTAATTTGGATGAAGTGATTTGAAGACCTTTGTCCTAGGACTCTACGGAAGCACCTCATAATAAGCAACTAATCGTTTTTTTCTTTTTTCCTTTTAAAAACAAAAAACCACGTTTTATAGGGGCTATTTGAGAAAAGAATTTACAAGACAAGGAGCACACGCAAATATTAACCCTTCCATGTTTCCTACTTGTATAAATTCACAGAAAATAAAGTCTTGCGTTATTGTTCTGATAGATGAAAAACACGTGCCCCAAATTAAGGACAACCCTAACTATAAAAACAATCGACTGCCTCATCGGATAGCCTGTTGAACGTAGAATTTTATATCATTTTAAGAATGACTATAATTGACTATAAGTGTGATTTATAATTACATTTCGTTTATAATATAGACCTAACTTTGTACAGAATTCTGTGGCGAAAAGCGGAAGGTCTCTGCGCGGTTTGCAGGGATAGCGCGCCATCGGGGTCACACAATAACTGGCAATAAGGAATGAGCGCATTTCGGTCCTCTCCTCTCTATCCATGGGTTTCCCCCCTCCTTTCCTTCTCTAGCCCATTATAACTTGTCTATAGTTTCTTTCTAATAGAATTGTAGGGTTGCGGGACCCTCCAGGATCATCCAGTCCAATGCCCCTATATATTATCGATCATATCGTCCCTCTTTCCTTTATCTCTCTGTATCATAATTTCTCTATAATTTCTTTACCAGTCGCCCCCCCCGCTCCTTTTCAGCAATACACACGTTATTAAAGCTGGTCTGGGGAGGGGAAAGCAAGCTCTTGTTGCGCAGGAGGAGGATGCAGCTCCACATCCCATTGAACCCGAAGCTCGACGTTTATTATTTCCTCAGCTGGTTTTCCTGCCGGGGCTCGAGTCGCAGCACGCAGCCTCCCCTTTTACCATCCCGGTTAATTCCTAGCTCTGAGTTCCAATAAGGACCCTGACCCGGCGGCCCTGAAGTGGATATAGCTGTTGATTTTAGCGAGTCGGGTTTGCATCCACAACCTGTGTCCACAACCAAATCCCATTCATCCGCGCGGAGCCAAACCTCTCTACACACAGTGCCATTTCCAGTTACAGCAATTTTCTCCCTCTTCCCCTTATATTATACCTGCATTCACTTCGGATTGACCCCACTTCGTACTCCCATCCACTGACACCCGGTGCTCGCAGAATCGGGCCTCTGTTCCGCGAAGAAGCTTCTTTGTCTCCCGCTTTTCCTTTGTTTTTCTTTTTTCTAATTTCTTTCCTTTCATCCCCCCCCCTTTCTCTAATCTTTTTCTTGTTCGTCTCTCCCCGCCTTTCCTTTTATTTTCTAATTTCTCTTCTCTTCCGTCTTCCCCCACCACCCTGCAAATTCTAGACAGAAGAGCCTTCCCCACCAGACACAAGATCAGCCATTAAAACATAAACTTAGGGTTGCAAGTTGCAAACACACAAACAAATGCTGTAGCCGCCGCTCAGTAGAGAGCACTCTGGAATCAAGATCTCTTCTTTTAATGTCTCTCGCCTCTCCATTTGCATTCCTGAAGGCGCAAGGATTCCAGGACGCGAACGTAGGAAATCTAATCTTATTTTTTGCTTGTTTTGTTATCAGAAGGAAAAGAGTTAAAATCAGTTGCGCTTTGCATTTGACAATGCGGGGAGCTCAGCTATGTCAAGAAAAGAGCCTACAGCAAGGAGGTCGTTTCAGTCGGGTTCTAGCGTACCTCTGAAAGCGCTCGGCTACGATTCAAAACAGAAGGCCTGCCTGGCTCCGCTCTGCCCCTGTCATTTTAAATAACAAAAGAGCCCAGTGGCACCGCACCGAGGTGGTATTAAAGGGAAGCATTTGAATACTTTTAAATCCAAGGGTACGATCCTGAACCCATTCAAATGCATGGGAGTTTTGCCATTAACTTCTCGGCGGTGCAATCCTGATCCCCGTGAAGTCCATAACAAAACTCCCATGCACTTGAATGGGTTCGGGACTGGTACCCCGAGGGTTAAAGGCTGTTCTGGGGGATGCAAGGAAAACTCTCAGTCACTTCTGACTCCCTTCCCCATCTTCATTTATTTACACAGAGCGGATGTGTCCGCAGGTAATTTGCCCCCAGCCTGCTCTTTGTGCGTTTTGTGCGTCCTAGACGCGCACGCGGATGCGGTTAAGCCCAGCAGAATTTACGCTTCTGTGCGCTCTGTGCGGTGAGGCCGGGGGTGTGTGGTGGTGGAGAGGGCAGTGACTCTGACCAGGGGAGGGTCGGACAGGGAGCGTGTCTTGGACTCCCGGGCACCCTAAGCCACGTGCCAACCAGACCCCCTTCCCTCACTGGTGCCACTAATCGGTGGTCCTTCGCTCTCCCCGGACCGGGATCGGGAGCTATTACTGGCTGAATCAGTGGAGAAAACTCGAGGCGGACCCCCTTCCCCCATTCCAAAGTGGCTGGCTTCTCGGCAGAGCTCAGCTGCCCCTCCAGTTTGGGTTAGCGCGGGGAGGGAGAGGTGAAGCTTCTCAGCATCGGGCCCATAGTTGCGAGGCAATTCGCTTTGCAGAGTGACTCCAGGCCGGGGCTGAGCCTTTGATCCTGCAAGGAAAAATCAGGGAAGAGAAAGCAAGCCATTAAAACAGCACCATCCCAGAGCAGCATCTGCAGCACCATCGCAGAGAGAGAGAAAGAGAATTTGTTTGTGTGTGTGTGTGTGAGAGAGAGAGAGAGAGAGAAGCCTGGAGGGAGTTTATTTTGCCTGTTTATATTTGACTGTTCAGTAAATTGAACACAACTATTGACCTAAGTGTTTTAGTTTACGGTGACGGCATTTCCATTTTCCCAAGGAGAGTTAAACAATCTAGTTAAAGAGTTAGAAAGAAACCCCAGCAGGAAAAATTGACATTTAAAATTATTCTGTGTGTGTGTCTGCAGGCGACAGAGATTTTATTTATATTTAATTTTGTAATCCCCCTTTTTTGCTTTCTAGTCTGGTAATAGTTTATCTTAGATCATTGGGACAGGTGTGATCATAGATTGGTGTTCTTACTAGTTTAACCAGTGTTAGCTATTGTGAAATAACTACTCTTCTGACAAGTGGTATGATTTCCCAGTCTAATCAGACTCCCCTGAGACCAACTGGATGGTTAACGTGCATAAATGAGTTGTTAATCTGGAATAGCTACTTTAGGAACACACACATAGAAAACAAAAGGGGGCATTCACATGAGTCTTGTCCTGCATTTTAAAATTTCCTGCAGGAGACAACTATTGCCTCCTACCTTGTTTTACAATTTGCTTCTTCCCCTGTTCATTTTGCCACTGCTAGCAATCCCATAATGCTAAGTGGCTGGTTTTTGCATGGTGCAAAATGCAGGGGAAACAGGTTCTGCGATTTTTTTTTAATCTTGTGAGAATGTGTCCTCACTGGGTCTCTGCCAGTGACTGAATAGGGTTGTGGGGCAAGTCAAGTCCCTAGACCCCATGCCAACTAAGGGGGCAAGTGGAAGGACATGGGTGGTGGGGTGGCACCAGGACAGGAGGAATCTGAGGTGGGTCCAGGGGAAAGGGTGGGCAGTAAGGCATAGGGGCACTTAGGTAGAGGGGGAAAGTGAGGCACCAGAACAGAATAAGCATGGGGCGGGGGGCACTGGGAAGGGGAGGTAAGGTGTGAGGGCAGGGTGGCAGCTGCTAGCAGACACAGCGATGGCTCCTGGCTCACTGGGGAAGGCACAGCAGGGATGATATTCTTTCCAATCAGCAACTGGTTCTGTAAGATAAGGCTGTCACACTCCCCACCCCACGTCCCTTCGTGTAGGATTTTAACAACTGGTTCTGCCAAACTGGGCCGAACTGGTAGCACATCACTCCTGGAAAGCCATAGGCAGCTTTGGCAGAGATAAAGTGGATGTTTTGATGTTCTGATGGGGCTGGCTCTACTGCCCCCCCTCCAAAAGCCTGGGCCAGTGGCCCCCCACTTGCCCTACCTGTAGCTAGACCCCTGATACAAGGGTCACCTGGTGTCTTGCAAAGGGCTGAAGGAGCAGGCAGCCTCCTTGGCAGGGAGGCACAGGAAAGTGCTGAGTTTTCCCTTTGTTGTGTTACTTTTGTTTTGTTGTTTGATCACAAAGTAAAGACTGTCAATGAACTGTAATTCTAGCGTGTGTACCAAGACTTTTATTGACCATTATAATCAACTCATTACCCTACAGTGGCACATCTTGGCTGGGCCTGAGGACTGGGCTGGCAATGTTATAAATGTTCTTATCTCTTTTCTTTGCCAACATGCAGCACGATCCTGCAAGGACTCCGCTCTGACACAAGCCCCATTAAGTGCTGTTAGAACATTTAAGAACATGCGTCATGATCTACAATCTACTTTCTCCAGGGTGTCAAAGAGACTACTCCGGAGTCAGTGGACTGTGGATCGCGGTCATAGTCCCTGCCATACTAGGTCAAAGCAAAGGTCCTTCTTAACTAGGCCAGCATTCTGTCTCTGACCATGGCCAGCATTAGTTACTTGAGAGAAGTGCACAAGCAGGTCACAATGGAGTGAACCATTCTGTGCTCTTCACTCCTAGCTCCTTACTCTGAGGATCAGAGCCTATGGGTACAATTCTAAATCTATTGAAGTCAATGGCAAAACTCCTGCAGGGCCAGACTTAGGAATTTTGCTTCCCTAGGCACTTTTGAGACTGCTGCCCACAAAGCCACACCCCCTAACCCACACTCCCCAGGCCACACCCATCCCCAAGCCATGCCAGGCTCTCCTGTGGGAAAATAAGTAAAATATAAAATTAAATTAAATAACAAGAAAACATAAAATAATTTTTTTTTTTAAATCCTAGGGTGGCTGGGTGGGGGGGCATCCGCTATACAGCCCCTGACTGGATGGGGGCCCCAACCCAGCCCCCAGCTATCCCTGGGGGCTGGAGGCTGGGGATGAGTGGGTGGGGGGCACGTGGGCAGGGCAGGCAGGAACTCCAGGGAGCGAGCAGGCTGGGTGGCCCTCAGCATGACTGGCTTCCCTGTGCGCACCTCAGGCATGCTGTAGCAGGGAGCAGCTTGCTGGTGCTGTTGCCCCTTTAAGAGCAGAGAGCACCAGCCTGACGACTGGGCAGGATGGGCACTGAGTAAATAAGGGTTTGGCAGAGCTACCCCAGTGGACACATAATACAGGTGGAGAGTAAAGAGTGGGAGGATACTAGTCCTTTAAGGCTGAGGAAACTGGAGGCCTGGCCACGCCCACTCTGCTGTATATAAGAAGGCAGCTTGTAGCCAATGAATCAGTCTGTGCTTGAATGGGAAAGGAGAAGCTTCTCTTTGTTGGAGTCCTGTGTGAACCTTGTCCATGGTTCTGAAGACAAGAAGGGATAAGCAAGCACAACCTGACTGGGGTGCTGAGCTGAGGCTCTGCACCTGTGAGTAGTGAGCCAGAGGAGTGGGACCTGGCTGAGCTGGGGATAGATAGGGCTGAGATTGCCAGAGGGCTGCTTCCCAGTGTTAGCTAGAGCCTTGAGAGACCTTGTATGGGAGAGATACTCCCTGTGAAACTGGAGACTGTGTATGTGTATAAATAAAGACACTGATAAGCTGATTCCCTGAGAAACATTGGCTACTTAAGGCCTGATTCTGTGGGGACTTACTCTAGGCACTGCCACCCTGTTACACACGTGTGCTGGCTGCCACCATATTTGCTATCTGCATGTACAGAGAGCAGCAAATGTGGTGGGGGCTAGTGTGCATATGCCTGAGGTGCCCACAGGGAAACTAGCCACAGCATCTGTCTTGATCCTGGCTCATCTGTGCAGGTGACTGTGGCAGTGGGTGGTGGTGGTGGCTTTTTTGTCCCCCATCCAAATCTGCTGTCCTAGGTCTATGTTGTCTGTCCCTGAGTCTGGCCCTGAACTCCTGATAGTCAGGATTTCACAGCAAGCTGGCTGAGGAGATTAGGGCTTCAAAAGGGGAATTAAGAGTCAGATGCTTTTAGTTATGCCTCACCTGCAACAGGCCTTTATTGACTTACTAAAAGTGTTGAACAAAAACTATGTTGATGAAAGAACTAGGGGGTGATTTTTTTTGTTCTTAATGTGACTGTGACACAAAGTATGTTAAGCCAGGACTGGTGTCAGCCTGGAGTCACTTGACCATTTTGTTCTGAGACTTTAACTCTGATTCACAAACCACTTACTCTAGAGCAGTCCCACTGAAGCCTTATGGGATGCTATAAGTTCTCTGCAAGATCTGAAACTGCTCTTGAGAACAGAGATTTGGGAGAAGTAGTTACTCTGGGGGAATCTCCTCCAGACTAAAACCCTGCCCTGAATAAAGTGGCCCTATGCAGGCTAGCATGAAGGATGTGATAAGAACAGAGTGGGAGAGTAGACACGGGATACACAGCTGCTTGTTGTCAGGACCTATCCTTAAACCAACATTGTGGGAATTCAGAGGCGGTACTCAGCATCATGGCTCAACTCTAACCTGGACCTGTTGCTTCTCCTTGCCCCAGCCTTTGCCATGGTTTCCAGCTTCCTGATTGGCTGGCTGCTATATTTAAGGCAGGCCTGCAGCTACAGGAAGCTGGGCAGATCATCTGACTTGTCCTCCTGTCTGATCAGTGCCTTGTCCTGATTCTGCCCCTGTAGCAGCTCTGCTCTACCCTGAGCCCTTACTTTGGACCTATTCCCAGAGTCTGTCCTTGCTACAGACAGTGCAGCCAATCCCATGCACTGTGTGTAACCTGCACATGCATGCAAATAGCGCACAAATCTATAACAGACATTGTGAGAATCCATGCAGATCCCGCACAGACAGAGTTTGGGATTGCAGCCAGTGGGTCCTTGCACTCAGATCCAGTGGTCTTAGTACTTCCCCAGGTGGTTCAGAGCCTTCATTTTGGCATCCTTAAATTCACTCTGTGGCATATGCTGGGTTCTAGAGGGGTGGAGAGCACTGCTGCATCCTTGCTGGACCGCTGATGAATGGGAAACCATGATTGCTCTTTCCCTACCTACAGTGCAAGCCCTAGCTTTCAATGGGAGTAGCGCAGGATAAGTGGTTGGAGGACCACAGCCTGCGGGGAGGGGAGACAGAGGCATTTGGCTGTGGCCAAACTCCTCGGCTTGCCCTGGGTTGAGCGGGTAGACTTCACTTCAACAACTCTCTTCCCCACCCAGTTACTTGCACCTTTAATCTTTGCTCCACCCTGAGTGAATGCACCAAGAGCGGGTTTCCATTAAGCACTTACCTTGTGTACTAACCCTTCATCTGTTGTAGACAATACATGTCATTTATCCTTCATCCTGTTAGCTAAGATCAACACCAGGTCTAATGAAATTTGCAGCCAGCAATTGTCTTAACTACAATAGATATCCAACAGCAAAGCAGCTTGTCAGACAACAGCTTGAACTAAGCAGAGAGCAACTGAGGAGAGACTGCCATGTGGAATGGTGGGGTTGGGTGGGTGGGTGTCAAATACCCTCTTCTGCCCCACTTCATATCCTGGGTCCCAGGCCCACGATAACAGGTGAGACGTCCTTGGCCCTGACTGGTCATGAGCACCCATCTGCTGCCCTACCCTTGACCTTGAGGGTTGCTGATGGCGGGGGCTGCCCAGCCATGGAACATGCACCAGGCTGAGCTGCCCCCCTCCCCTGGCTGCAAACTGCCATCCCCCCTCCCTCCTTGAGTGGTTGGAAGGTCCTCCTTGCTGCCTTGGAATGGCCTCCTTTTATTCAGGGTCAGATTCAGGCACATGGAGAATGCATGACAGCACAGGGCCCCTTGTGTTGAAGGTGGAAAGCACAAAAGCCTCCAATAGGCCTAGGTGGGGTCTGGGAATGATCTTCAAATGACAAGTGTAAGAAGCACTGGCATAAAACACCAGCCCATGGGGTTTCAACACTGGCCCAATGCACAGACCCCATGAGTAAATGAGAAAAAACAACATATGAACAACATGGATCCACAGGGGCTACAATGCACCTGGCTACTGAAGAGAATGCTTAAGCAAACATTAAAAATTAATTCCATTCAATTTTTTCTTTTTTTAATGGGTGAGCCAGTGTGCATCCATCCAACATTCCTGTTTTGGGAGAGGACCCCACACCATCACTTTGCACAGGGCCTCAACGTCCCTGGATGCAGCTGTGCTTTATGGAGTGAAGAGCTAGCATTTGATGTTTTCCACCTCGGTTAAAGTCGCTCTTGCCATTGAGCAGAGTGGCAAGGGCAGCATTGCTGTTTGCTTCTCAATAGTGTGCCCCCAGCCCTGCAATCAGTGACTCAGCAGCAGGCATGCAAATCAGTTGTGCAAATTTAAAAAAAGGGGAAAGGGTCAGGCTTTTACTGGGAATAGGCAAAGCATTTTTTGTGCTGTCTTTGGGAGCTCTCTCGTTCCACTTGGTTGCACATTTTGCAAGTTTTGCATTGCTGCTGTGCCTTCATATTTCAGCACCTCATGAAAATCTCCCAGCCTGCACCTTGGAATAGCCTGCAGGCTGCTGGCCTGAAAACCACCTCTTTAGATTTTGCCTGTCAAATCACTGCTTTACAAGCTGGCAAAGTTTAAGGTGCGATCCTGACTCCACTTGAAAATGGCTCAAATGGCAGTTCAATGGGGGGGTTAGTGCTGGTTGCATAACACCAGCAAGCTGGTGGCCCTGTCCATGATCCTTGGAGGTCTTGCCTGAGAAGGTAGTTCTGGACTGCACACAATGGCTGAAAATTTATCCTTGTGCAGAGGACAGGACATGCACAAGGCGTAGGTATTCCTTCAACCCATTTTCAGTGCCATCCTCAGGCCTTTAATTTCTTTAAAGACTCTAATTACATGATCACATAGGCTTTTCTTGCCTCATTCAGCATATAAAGCTAGACAATGTCCTGAGACTGAGGAAACAGACCTGCTAAGCCTTCCAGTTTGGTGGTATCTACCAATTGCAGGGCTGGTCACCATCCTACCCATTTTGGCGAAACTCAAGCTTCCTTTTTTGGCCCTTAGTCATGTGATCAGTGGAGGCCAGGAGCACCCAAAGTCTCTCACACAGACAGAGGAGATAACACAGAGAGCGCTCCTGAACTCTCACTGCTGCTGGGGCTCCTCCAGGTGTGATCAGGCATGGAGAGGAGCCAGCAGCAGTAGTGGAAGCTTGAAAGCATGGTTGGGGCTTCCCTCTTCACGACCTTCTCCTGCGGTCCCCATCGCATTTAAAAAGAGAGAGAAGAAACAGAAACAAAAAGAAAAAGAAAAAGAAGAGTCTGGGAAAGAGCCACAGAAAGAGACTGGGAATTGGGAAAGAGAAAAAGGAAAAGCCACTTCTTCCAGAGGAATGGGATCCACGCCTCCTGAGTAAATGGGTTGGGGATTGTGGTGTTGACAAACGAGATGATAGCCTGCTGCAGTCTGAGTTTGATCCATGCTGCCCAGCCCCCACTTGCATGTTTAGTATGTGCAGCCTAAATGGGCAGCCCCCTTCATGGATTTCATGTGCATTCAGGCAGCCCCTCGCATTCACACGTACATTAAAATGCTGCTTTTCCTAAATGCAGTCAATTTCAAAATGCCCTTAAATAAACCCATGCACTCTTCACATATGGGTTTATTTAAGCGCATTTTGAAATTGACTGCATTTAGGAAGCAGCATTTTAATCATGTCAGTTACACCGTGCCTTGCTTCCCCGGCTCTTGGGCTCCCGGAGAGGAGCTGAGCCGAGAGCCGGGGAAGCGAGGCGCGGTGTAACTGACATGACACCGACATTCCAACAAGAGGATTTATGTGGGTCATTTCAAATGTGCGCTTGTAAAGGTAGCTTTGGGCTGCCCCTCAATGCACAGGAAAAACAAACAGGAGAACTGCTAAATAAGCACATGGAGTCTTTCCCTCATCGTTCTAATCTGCGGGGGAAAGAAAAAAGCGCTGACTTATTGTACGTGTGAATGTGCAGCACAACAAATCTAATATACAGGCAGATGTTGTTCTCCACCATGGTATGCCCCCCCCCCCCCCCCAACCTTCTCAGTATTGCAGCCACAGCGGACCATGAGAAGAAGCCGCACCAGCTGTTTTCCTTAGGGGTTATTTTGACTCGGAGGTAGTTCAACACTTGTTACCCCCACCCACCCACAGGGGTTCATACCTGTGTTTATACCTACCAGCACTTGGCAGCTGGGAATAACCTTTTGCTATGTACAAAATGCTGAGTTATTGAGCAAATAGTATGCTTTATTGAGTGCCTATAGTGAAAATTGAAAGTGCAGGTAAAAATTGAAATCAAAAGCAGTCAATCTTTGTATGTTCTCTTCTCTGTTTCTCTCAGGGAGCCCTGCACGTCTAGGCGCATCCAAAACTCATATAAGGCAAGAAGCTCTCCATCAGTGATTTCACATTCCCTGTACCGGAGGGACCGCTTGTTTCCCTCACCATCCAACCAAGGCACTCCTGGTGACTTTGTGGGTGTCCTCTTGCTGTCATCAGGGCAGTGAGGAAAAATGGCAGGGAAGGTCCAGTCTCTGTTAGTGACTCCTCCACTTCTGGCTGTGCACAAATGTCCAGAAAAGTCATGATTGTGGTCTTATCCTATTCCAGCCAAGTGTTGTACATGGAATGTATGCACTCTCCATCATGCATACATGTAACTGCATTGTGTGCAAGCACCACTCCATGAGCACACAGGCAGCCACAGAGGATGGATTTGACGGCTTGCTCTGTACATCAGGCCTCACCCAAATGTCAGCAAAGGCCAGGGTACCCATCATCTGTCATCTGTTTCTATTCCACATGTAGCTCCCCCACACAACTTTCTAAGCCACAATGAAGTAGCACACTTCACTGTACTTTATTCATAGTGAGATTTAGTGCAGTAGTAATTTGGACAAATTGTTTCATGTAAAAGGCAAGATACTACTAACAAATAGTAAATACATAATAATATGCTAAGAACTGCAGTAGGCTAATAAGAGAATTCCCTCAAGAGCATGTTTTCACTTCCGCACTAATATTATCTTTCAAAAACTACACAGAATTGATTGGAGAACAAGCTCTCTCTTGGGTCCAGCTTCTTATTAGGGTCTTCACAGCTTTTTTAGATACCTGCAATCTGTCAATCTAGCACCTGCTGTGGAAGTACAGTATCATATACAGTTTATATAATAGACTAAAATAATATGAAAAGCATGTGAAACCATAAAAATGATATTCATTCGACTCTAGATTTCCCCTTCTATGTAAGTATGTATTCTTAATGAATACTTCCCTTCTAGGCACATGATTTCTTTTATAAGTAGTTTCTGATTACATATAGATTCTCTCATCTGTCACATCAGTTGAAAACAGACATGCACATAACTCTGCTTTAACATTTCTTATGCACGTTGCAGAGCTGCATTGGTGCCATATGCAGCCCTGCAACATGCATAAGAAATATTAGTGGTGTTAAAACGGAGTTAATATACATGTCTGTTTCACCTCTCACTGTATGTTTTGACATGTGCTTTCTCTCCATTATGTTGTGACACACCTACAGATAGAAGTAGCCTGTTAGAAATTGGTCCATTGTTTCATGTTCTTAATGTACTTACAGAATGCATTGTTTAAACATCTGTTTTATTGTTAATTGTATATGCTCTTGCATAGTATTATTATTCAGCACCTGGGAAAGTGATGCTTGGAGCACGTCACAAATTCTATGCCACCAAATAATAAAACAAATTAAAATCCATGTAAAGGTAATTTCTATGTAGAATTAAAACATTCTACATAGAAATTATGAGCCCACGAGCCTATGTCATAGCTATGCTGATAGCAAAGAGGAAGTTCTTTGCTACCCTCATAGTGTCCGCAAAATCCCATTCAGCAGAGTTGCTCCGCGTTGTGCGAGGGCTGGTCAGTCTGGCTTTCCTCGACCCTGGAGTTGAGTCATCATCTGCCCGCTGTGACATGTTTGAGGATTATATTGTGGATAAAATCGCTCATATTCTGACTCCCCCGCCAGCTATCAGCCTGTCTCTAGCCTTCCCTTTTTAGGGAAGGTTATTGAACAGGTAGTGGCTCAACAGCTCCAAGGGCATCTTGACCACACCGATTATCTGGATTCCTCACAGTCTGGCTTTCATCCGGGGCATGGCACTTAGACAGCATTGGTGGCTTTGGTCGATCTGTTTCGTGAAAAGGATAAGGGTTGGTCGACCCTTTTGGTCCTATTAGATCTGTCAGTTGCATTTGATACCGTTGACAAGAAGATTTTGGTGACTCGCCTGCGGGACAGTGCGGGGGTGGGCGGGATCGTTCTTGAATGGTTCTGCTCATTCCTGACCGGGAGAACTCAACGGGTGGTGCTCGGTGATCATTTTTCATCTCACCAAGACCTCTCGTGTGGGGTCCCGCAGGGTTCGGTTCTGTGCCCTCTCCTGTTCAACGTGTACATGCAGCCGCTCAGCGAGGTGATCGGGGGTATGGGTTGAGATGTCATCATTATGCGGATGACGCTCAACTGTACCTCTCATTTTCAACTAACCCAGGCCCAGCTGTCTCGGTGCTTACTCAGTGTTTGGCAGCTGTGGGGGACTGGATGAGAGCTAATCGACTGTGACTGAATCCTGACAAGATGGAGGTGATGTTAGTGGGTAAGTCAGTGGAGATGGCGACGCCCCTCGGTTGAGGGGGTGTGCCCTCTACTAACTTTGCAGGTGCGGAACCTGGGGGTACTCCTCGATGCGCAGCTCTGCCTGGATCTCCAGGTGGAGGCTGTGGCGAGGAGTGCCTTCTGCCAGCTACATTGGGTGCGGTGGCTTCGGCCGCTGGTTTCGGTTCCAGATCTGGCCACGATCATCCATGCTTTTATCACCTCTCGGTTAGACTACTGTAACACACTTTACGTGGGGCTATCTATGGTGACGGCTCGGAAGCTGCAGCTGGTGCAGAATGCAGCGGCCTAGCCAACGAGAGCACATTACACCTGTGCTCTGATCTCTGCACTGGTTGCCAATGGTCTTCTGGGCCCGATTCAAAGTGTTGGTTCTGATCTATAAAGCCTTACATGGTCTGGGCCCTGCCTATTCACGAGATCGCCTCACTCCCCAGGCTCTGGACCAGCCCCTGCGGTCATCTGGGGGTGCCCTGTTGGAGGTCCCCCAGGTTTCCCGTGGGTCCACGCAGGACAGGGCATTCTCAGTGGCTGTGCTGCACCTTTGGAACTCCATCCTGGTGGGGGCCCGTCTGGCCCCAGACCTTCCGGGGTTCCTTAGGAATTGTAAGACCTGACTGTTCCGTCGGGCGTTTGGTGAGGGAGAGGGGTGGGGTGGGTGTTTTGGGTTTTGTTCTCCCCATTTTAGAGTTGTATTTGTTGTTTAATGTTTTTATATATTTTACTGTATTAACTGATTTTTGTTAGCCGCCCCGGGCTGCCTGGCAGGAGGGGCAGGGTAACTTTAATATATATATATTCACCACGACTTTGATGCCACACTTAATACAGTAGAGGAGGTAGAGGTTGTAGAAACTCAATCATGTCCAATTTTGTGGGATCAATTTTAGTTGGTGACACCTGCTGATGTGGTGGAGGTTCTGGGGGCGGTTTGGGTCGCCTCTTGTGAATTAGATACGTGCCTGTCCTGGCTAGTTAAGAGCTGCTGGGAGACAATGGGCCGTTGCTGGATGGGGTGGTCAGTGCCTCCCTTTGGGAGGGCAGAGTGCCGAGTTGCCTCAAGGAGGCGGTGGTGCGACCTCTGTTCAAGAAACCATCACTTGACGTTGACTCCCCTGCCAGCTATCGGCCTGTCTCTAACCTTCCCTTTTTAGGGAAGGTTATTGAAAAGGTAGTGGCCCGACAGCTCCAGGAGCATCTTGACCACATCAGTTATCTTGATCTCTTTCAGTCTGGCTTCCATTCGGGTTATGGCACTGAGACCGCACTTGTGACTTTGGTAGATGATCTCTGCCACAAGAAGGATTGGGGTCAATCAATTCTATTGATCCTGTTAGATCTTTCGGTAGCATTTTATACCATTGACCATGAGATGTTGGTGACATGCCTGTGGGACAGTGTGGGGGTGGGTGGGACTGTTCTCGAATGGTTCCACTCATTCCTGACCGGAAGAACTCAGAGGGTGGTGCTCGATGATTGTTTGTCATCTTGCCGAGACCTCTTGTGTGGGGTTCCACAGAGTTCTGTTTTGTCCCCGTTCCTGTTTAACGTGTATATGCAGCCACTTGGCGAGGTGATCAGAGGGTTCAGGGTGAGGTGTTATCTGCAAACTGATGACACCTCAACCTGAACCCTCTCTCTCATTTTTGACGGACCCAGGCCTGACTGTCTCAGTGCTTACCTGGTGTTTGGTAGCTGTGGGGGATTGGATGAGGGCTAACCAACTGGGATTGAATCCTGACAAGATGGAGGTGATGGTAGTGGGGAAGTCGGTGGAAGTGACAACTCCCATGGTTGATGGGATCTGTCCTCTGTTGACTTCCCAGGTATGGAAACTGGGGGTGCTCCTTGACGCGCAGCTCTGCCTGGATCTCCAGGTGGAGGCTGTGGCAAGGAGTGCCTTCCGTCAGTTACATCTGGTGTGGCGGCTTCGGTCGTTAGTTTTGGTTCCTGACCTGCCCACAATCATCCATGCTTTTATCACCTCTCAACTAGATTACTGTAACGCGCTCTACATGGGGCTACCTATGGTGATGGTTCAGAAGCTCTAGCTGGCGCAGAATGTGGCAGCCTGGCTCTTAGTGGGACTGGGCCGCCGGGAGCACATTACACCAGTGCTCCGGTCTCTGTACTGGTTGCCAATAGTCTTCTGCATAACAATGCTCTGTGAGTGCACAAAGGGGAAAAAGGGGAGGGGAAGGGAAGCAAAGGGGAATTTGGGGGGGGGGGTGAGGGAGGGGGTTGGTTTTTATTCATGATTTTTTCTGATGTTTTGTTAGGTTTTATGCTATTGTATTGTGTATTTTTTATGTTGTTAGCCGCCCCGGGTTGCATCTGGCAAGAGGGGTGGGGTATAAATTTTTAAAAATAAATTCTTTAAATAGCAGAAGGAATTTAGGAATAAGATTGACGACCTTATTTTTTTTAATCTCCTAGACCTAGCGGTTGTGTTACTACTCTTTTAGTGCTTGTCAATTTTTAGCTCTGTTTCCAATTAAAAGAAAATCTGTGATCATTTTGTGGTCCCCCCCCTCCCCCCCTTATAACTTTTGATTCCACAGGCTTTGAATCAAATTTGGAAGAGGGGAAGAAAGTGCAAAGATCAGTGAGGACCTCAAATTTTTTAACGACAGGTGCACCTGAAGGGTCCATTTGCAGCAGGAAAAAAAAATCCATTGACTTGCACTGAATATTGTGTGCCTTTAATAACTTTGGACCCTTACTGATTTCAGTCAGAGGGGAGAGGGTCCCAAAATAAGTAGGTTTCCAAAAATGTGTAAAAATAGGTCCACTTTTAAGGAAGATCTGGAACCCTTTGTAGTTTCATTAATTCAGGTGCCTGCTACATGGAATTGCTTGTTTCCATTCATTAATGGGTGGCACTACACACTTTGTTAAACATGGAAATCAAACTCATTTTACCCACTGTGATGTCATCTTAGTAGAGCAGTTTGAGTGTTTATGCTGCCACCCTATGGACTCTGGCTGTTTTTTTGTTTTGTTTTTTAAATGGGCACAGCCAGCCGGTGGGTCCATGTGCAGTCGGTGGAATGCACCGAAGGGGGTTTAGATGAGTTGAGATGGGCGAGCACTCTTGCCTCCACGTGGCGCATCTTGGGTTTTTTCCCCAATGGTCCATGCATGGACATAAATGGGCAGTGCATGGGTCATGGGAGTGCGTGCCCAACCACCACCTCCTCAGATGGGTGCTCGAATGGGGGTGGGCGGGCGCATTCTGTATTAAAAACAGCATCGGTCCACCAAGAGTAGTTTTTTAGGTGGCAGCATGAACATGGGATGGCTCCAAACACAAATCCCCTGGTCGGGGCTTCCTGTGGCTTAGCTTCCAGGTGTGGTGCAGGAAACCCAGCTCCCTGCCTGAAAGCTGACAAGAGGCGAACAGGAAAACAAGTCTGCAGGGGGACCAAGAATACCTTGGTTGGGGTTCTCTGTTCCCTATTGGTCAGATGTCCAGCAGGGAACCTAGCCTGCACTGCCACTTAATGAAACTGACAAAATTCCCTTTTCCCTATATTTGTGTCTCTGTAAGCAGTACCTTCCAGCCCAAGGTGATATTGGCCAGGGTAATGGGAGCTTGGTCAATTTCATCAAGCCACTCAGTGCTGTGAAAGGTGGTGGTAGGGTAGTGGCATTGAACAAATGTAAATTACATGCCGTGTTCTCAGCGGTTTGGTGGGTTTTCTCATGAGTTCCTGTATGTTCTGGGCTACAAATCCACCTTTGCTCCAGGGCAAAAACCTGGCATTGGAAATGTAACGGGGACCCCATGTTAAGCAGCTGGAAGGGTGGCAAGCATTGAGCGTAGAGATACCCAATGACTGCTTCACATTGTGATTTAGAGTGAAGCAGCAGGTTGGATGCCTTGCCCAGAGAGAGCTGCTTAAGAGGTTAACACATGATTTCCAGGAGAATTTAGTCAAATCATCTCCTCTCCTGCTACAGCCAGAGGTAAAGGGAAATGAACAAAGGACACAGGCAAAATGATTTCTAAAAATACAAGCAGCCCAGATCTGATTTCTCTGGAGAGGCTTAGGCCATTTTGTTTATTCAGTTTTTGTTTCTTTCCATGCAAATCACAGATTGACCAGATGCTAGAGCACTTAGTCTGTCTAATGATTCTTCTTTCTCCTAACAACTGACTGTAACTTTTCATCCACAAATGACGAATTTTCTGGGGTAGTGAAATGAATGCTAAGATCCTAGCTCTGGCCACTCAGCGTTTCTCTAGATCGTTTGGTTTTGTTACCTTTCATTGTAGTCGCACTCGGACCCTTATCACACAGGCGTCACCACCACCACCCCAACGTGTGAACGGTGCCCGTGGTGAGGGGGCATCCATGGGAACGGCCAGGGCCGGCCTTAGCCTAAGCGGGGCCCAGGGCAGAGAACAAATGCAGGGCCCCTATCTTCTGCCGGTGGCAAAGCTGCCGGCAGCCGGTGGGCTCAAGGGGTGCTCCTTGGCCCAGGGGCAGCATGCTGTCTGGGCTTGGGTGGAGGGGCACACCCCTCTGCCCATCCCCAAGCCTGAGCGGCCATTTGGATCACCTACCTGATCCGCTGTTGCCACCACTGCCACCTCCAGCCTGGGCCACGCACTGGGCTCGGAGCTTCAGGTGGGGCAGGCACCATGGCAGCAGATTAAATGTGCTGCCACGCTGCCTGCCATCACCGGAAGTTCCACTGCCTGTCAGTCTTGGCATGGGGAAATGAGGGAGGGTGAGGGTGAGGCCGAGGTCCTGCCTCTCCCTAATTTCCTCTGGCTGAAACAGCCAGGCAGGCAGTGGAGGGGGCCAGAGGCGTGAGGTAGGGCCTCTGTTTGTTTCTCCCTCACTTCTGGCAGAAGTGAGGGAAGAAGCAGAGGCCCTGCCTTTCCCTCCCTCTGTGGGTGCCCCCCCACCTGTCAGTCTCTTGGCCAGGGGAAATGAGGGAGAGGTGGGGCCTCTGCCTCTCTCTCCCTCATTTCCCCTGGCCGAG